>NQII01003007.1:196790-231399 GCA_002778355.1 Clitarchus hookeri
CACCTAATAGTCGGGGCCTGGGGGACATTAACTTTGACCGTATAAGCCGCCTTGTCTTTTACAGTGGTGGTACCTGCGTCAAGTTAATTTGGCGCACAACTGTGGGGCTTACATACGTCAGATGTTATTGGGATATCAAGTGAAAATCCTATGCTATGTGGGTGGTTCCAATTATTGAGTGTTAATTTGTCGATTCGTGTTACAATCCTGCTACAGGACAAAATATATAATGTTTAATTTCTCTGTTATACACAGTGAAATACATTACAAAAAAAAACTATTTTTCTTATCCCTGTTTGTAAAGCTGAAATAAAATAAACTCACAAACACTATTGTGACTGAGAGGTGTACATACATAATTCTATTTGTGTGCCTTTTTTACAATATTTCATCTTGTAAAAGCGTGATAGGTGAGTGGATAAGTTGTTCGACTGTCAGTTTAGTTTTAAATTTTTAAACCTTTTTACCATCATTTTTATACACAGTGACACACTAACATAACGAAATTGAAACGTTTTCTTTGTTACCGTTCTTTACAAAGAGCAGTTTTAAAAAAAACTTGCAAGTTTATGAACACGTTTTGCGAATTCACGGAGATTTATGTGAAATTTACAGAGATGACGTTATTGGAAATAACGAAAAGTCCGTAATTTCAGGAAAATGTCTGGATAATTTGTAACCGGTACTTTCCGTAATTTTACGGACACTATCTCTACCAGTGAAGCAGGTCTTGTAGGAATTTGTATACGTCACCACACCAGAATGCATGAATGTTTGTCACTGTCTACGATTTCATACAAATTGACAAAACTAAAATTCACTGAATGTCGCCAAATGTCCTCATTTCTGCGGTCTGATTCAGTAATTTTTCTACTTCGTCTACGGTACTGNAATTCACTGAATGTCGCCAAATGTCCTCATTTCTGCGGTCTGATTCAGTAATTTTTCTACTTCGTCTACGGTACTGCACCACGGTTATTTGCAAGTAATGAATTCCTGTACCGCCTGAAAGTGCTGCAACCTTCATGGCATTGGCGTACAGCTAGTTACCGACTGCCAACCACTACACGACGCATGTTCTACGCATCGTGAGGGCAAACGCTTACAATTTTCGAGCATGTTTTCAGTAATTTATTTTTACCNCACGACGCATGTTCTACGCATCGTGAGGGCAAACGCTTACAATTTTCGAGCATGTTTTCAGTAATTTATTTTTACCATTATTCTTCTTTTTCTCCTTTGAGTCTCACCGATAAATTTAGAATCATCTGATATGTATTACACTATATTTTCACATGTGGGTTTGTGTGTGTGTTTATGCTATTTAAAAATGAATTAACTTAAGGCTGTTTATATGAATAAAGAAATCGATCCACGTAGAGGAAAACACAGTCATCAAAGAATAAAAAATTATCAATATAGATATAGAAATCCATGTAAAATATATAATACTGACTCGAAATAAAAAAAANTCAAAGAATAAAAAATTATCAATATAGATATAGAAATCCATGTAAAATATATAATACTGACTCGAAATAAAAAAAATATATTGAAAATAGTTTAGGCTTGAAAAGTTACGCAAGTTTCGGTTGTATATAGTCCAGAAAAAAAAATNAAAAAAATATATTGAAAATAGTTTAGGCTTGAAAAGTTACGCAAGTTTCGGTTGTATATAGTCCAGAAAAAAAAATTTTCAATCAGAAACACAATTATTGTGCACAGCAATACGCTACTAATCGACTGGAGACGTAAAAAGTATATTAGTTTTAATACTTTTGACCGCAGCCCAATATACGTACACGTAACCGAGTATAAAGTAAATTTTTTTTTCGATCGTATACTAAAAGAAAGCTGAAAGAGAAAATTTTATTTACCGGTAAACAAGAAAACATTTAGTGAAATTTATTTTCGCAATACATTAACATTCTGCTNAAGAGAAAATTTTATTTACCGGTAAACAAGAAAACATTTAGTGAAATTTATTTTCGCAATACATTAACATTCTGCTAATATTTGACAGCATATACAAACACAGTCAGAAATGTACGTAAATACTTCGCAAAAACGGAACCTAAAATTATGTAAGCATTAAACCTTTGGACTTCAGATCTATCTCTCTATCGTTTATATTCTTCAAACGCAGCTTGTANAAGAGAAAATTTTATTTACCGGTAAACAAGAAAACATTTAGTGAAATTTATTTTCGCAATACATTAACATTCTGCAAATATTTGACAGCATATACAAGCACAGTCAGAAATGTACGTAAATACTTCGCAAAAACGGAACCGAAAATTATGTAAGCATTAAACCTTTGGACTTCAGATCTATCTCTCTATCGTTTATATTCTTCAAACGCAGCTTGTANAAAATTATGTAAGCATTAAACCTTTGGACTTCAGATCTATCTCTCTATCGTTTATATTCTTCAAACGCAGCTTGTATTTGGTCTACATTATGCATGCCATACACTATTTTTCTATATGATATTTAGCAATGCATAACGACTTATTTGTCTCTCAGTATTTGATCATGAGAAGACGGAGGCATGGTGTGGAGTGAATGCGTGGTTCATGAGGGAACTGAGATCTTGACAAACTCCAAGCTTTGCTTTGACTCACTTCTGATGGCCTTAATATTTACGACATGCTAAAATGTAGAAACATAAATTTTTTATAAAGTAAATAATTACCATAACAACAGATTAAAAAAATTATATTATTTTAATTTCATAAATTAAATATTATATTTATTGTTATGGATATTTTAATTTTTAATTATTTTTAAAAATGTTTTCTGTTTCAAAGTTTTCCAAGGTAACCACTAGACCTAGGTACCCCTCGGTCAACGTTCAGGTCACACACACGTCAACCTCGTCACCCTAGGATGTTGACCATCTTCATGCTTCACAGCTTCCAGCTCTGTAAATCAATTTGCTGTGGGCTATCATTCACAAGTACTCGCTATGCCGTAATGCAATGTCGTGCGCGGTATAATTTCGTGCAGTGGCTCCAAATTTACTTTAAAAAAACCGCCTGATATTGCGGATGAGTAAATATATTTCATAATTTCTTTTTTCTGAGAAAATATATGCTCCGAAATATTAGTGTGTGAATAATAATTAAATACAGCATGTTATATAGTAGTACAAAATTACGTTTAGTGCTCCTTAAATGCTTTGTATTATTTGCATTAGCTGACCAATGTTGATAAAGTTTAAAGATTATAAGTGGTCTCGTTGAATTTCGATTAAGTTTAAAAACCGTTTGTCCAACAACTACTAGCTGATAAACATTTAGCGTGTCGTAAGACATTTCACCACTATGGTTTACGTAAAACCACTATTTCATATTATCATCTCATCACCAGTTTCTTTCCTTCATTTAGTTTTCTTTTCTTTGATACGTTCGTCCAGTTCTCATTATTGAACCATTTGGTTTCGTTTACCCTAAAATGGATAATTGCTCATACTTGAGATTTTACACTGAAGAGCCAAAAAAACTGGTATAGGCGTGCGTATGCAAATAACGGAGGTATGGAACATATCAGAGTTACGCGATGCGGTTAGCAGCGCCTATATAAGACAACAAGCGTCTGGCAAAGTTGCTAGATCGGTTACTGCTGCTACAATGGCAGGTTATCNCCTATATAAGACAACAAGCGTCTGGCAAAGTTGCTAGATCGGTTACTGCTGCTACAATGGCAGGTTATCAATGTTAAGTGAGTTTGAACATGGTGTTATAGTCGGCGCATGAGAGATGGGACATAGCATCTCCGAGGTAGCTATAACATTTGAATGTTCACGTACGACCATTTCACGAGTGTACCGTGAATATCGGGAATCCGGTAAGACATCAAATCTTCGACATCGCTGCGTCCGGAAAAAAATCGTGAACGAAAGGGACAAACGACGACTGAAGAGAATCATTAAACGTGAGAGACGTTCAACCCTTTCTCAAATTGGCTCATANACGACTGAAGAGAATCATTAAACGTGAGAGACGTTCAACCCTTTCTCAAATTGGCTCATATTTCAGTGCCTCCCGCATACCTTCAGACATTAGTCGAGTCCATACCACGTCGTCTTGCGGCACTTCTGCGTGCTCGTGGGGGCCCTACACGATATTAGGTAGGTGTACCAGATTTTTTTGTCTCTTCAGTGTATATTCTTCTACAGAAAATGATGCAGAAGATAATTTTATGTTCTTTTTTGTAATATTTCTCAGAGTATAAATTTAGTCTGTGTATTACTATCATAACTAAACACTTTACTAAGGAGGTTTAATTCTTTACAACACCCCCGGAAAATGATATCGTACTGTTTATTACATTTTTGTTTAAGTGCATTACACTCGTCGCTATTTCCAAACTGGTTTCTGGCCTTGTAGTTCCTAACTCCGAACACGGGAGTACTTGTTGGTTTGTGAAGTTTATACGAGATGGATAATACACGCAGCCTCCCCAGGAGCACTGCACAGTTTACAGCGCTCCAATAAAAATAACACGGCGATGCAGCCTCGCTATTTTTAACTCTTTTAACAGCACCTTTTTGCGGAGGCTCTGGTTTTACGGCACCTCCGAAGCTGTCGTCAACACATCTCTCAAAGTTTAGAACGTTTTCACGAGCATTAAGCTTGCTTTTTATGAGAAAGCTTCCGCTTGTAGAAGATAATCTCTCTCTGTGTGCGCCCACGCTTCAGAAAGGCTGGTGCTTCTTCTCAAGCTCCTGTGGGCGTACACAATCTGTAGTGCGTGCGCGACTTTGCACAGGACCGTCAAGTAAATATCCTTTCCTTTGAAAATCAATTTGTTCTGCATTAATAATGTGCATCTCTTTTGATTGTACTATTCTATATTCATAAAACACAAATTTCAATATATAGTGCATAGTTTGCATAGTAAAAACATAATGATCATAATGAAAGTACTCACAGATGTTTCTTTGTTCGCAATGTTAATTTTATTCCATAGCTGCGTATCATATTTTTCGAATCGGAAATAGTGAGATTGAGTTGTGTACTTAGGAAATGTGCTGTATTTCAATAACTTTTTTATGAATGAAGAATAGGTTTTTCTATTATGAAAGCATTTAATATACAAAGCATTTTCCGCAAATACAAAAATTTTTAATTCAATGTTATTTTGCACAATCATGTGACAAAATCACTTCTATATTAAAGATAATTTAAGAACTATAAATATATAAATCAAAATATAATTTTAAAATTTTTATTTTGTTGGATAGTAACCATTTCTTCAAAATATACTCCGATACCACAAAGAAGAACAATTTATACATTTTCGAAGAAAAAAATTCCAAATATTAAACTAAAGTTAATGTAACTACTTTCGTGTACACAGATGCGTGTATATTTGAATAAAAGTATCGCACATTGTTGTTGATTTTTTTATACTACACCAGAGTCGGAAGCCCTTTCAACGGATCGGCTTAAAATTGTTGTCATAGTAAAATTTTTTTTCTTTTAATTACTTTTTTATTTCTTTATTTTTAGGTTTTTGGAATCTGTAGCTCACAAAACAAATCAAAATCTCTGAAAACGAGTAAAAGTGGACGTTAACAAACAAACTCGTCCAAAGACGTAACCGTTAACTACAGGAAACTATCCGGGATTGAAGTTAACTAAAGTAGATAGGTCTTTTTCGGAACGTGGGAGCAGGTTTACGTCATTAAATTTGGATGATAAAGGAAAGGAAACGCAAGTGGACAAAAGTCGATAAGAAAAGATACATTATTTCCGGGTGTATCAAGAGAAACGGACTAAAAGTAAGCGAAATAAAACACGGTAGCTGATGAAAGAGTATTTGGATACATCACAGTGAACCACAATACGCAGTGGCGATTAAATATTTACAAGAGCGTTCCCCGAAAACTAGTAGAGGATTGACTTTAGTAAAACAAGCGAAACAAGACACAAAGAATGGACCGTTACGTAGAAGTGTAGTTTCTAAAGGATAGGAAAGTTTAAACACTTTTTTAGCTGCACCAAGCTACAAGGAGTCTCTAACAATACCTGAAACAAAAGCCTTTCGTAGGACGCTAAGTAAGTCACTTTATAAACCGGTCAAGGCATGGTTTCCTGTTAAAGAGGTGTTGCCGATTCACCTTCCAACGCCAGTTATGAAATACTACTTGAGTGTACTACAACGTAATAGTAGAAACTATACACAGAGCCTTAACTAACGCACACTACGCTTACCTCCCCAGGTGACTCTCTTCTCTCATTGCACATGTGACCGGTGGCTGTAGGAGACCTGCACAATGCAGTGATGTATACGTCACCATTCAAGATTTGCGAAATCTCACGACAACCATATTGTCCGAAAAGTATCATTATTTATGAAAATACTTTTTTTTCAGTCTGTATTTGAGTTTTCATGTTTCCTTGCGCTTAACTATAAGTTGGTAAAGTCGCATAAGCGTAATATTTTATTTAAGGTTTCTGTGAAATACCAAAAAATGTACAGCAAATGGGGTCACGAATCCATTACAGTAATAGCTGAGTTAAAGAAAATTAGTCAAGTGAACTTTACAGAGAGCATAAACAAAAGTGTTATATAAGAGCAATTACTTAACATCGTAGAAAAAATATTTTTTCTCTGGTTGTAAATGAAACCCGAGAAGATCGGTCACCTTCAGAACAGTGATATTCCATAAATCGTAAGCGAATCCATAGGGGTACGTGTATTTGTTTGAGGAAACAGTCAACGTACAGTTCTTTGTTGAGGTACCCCTTCTAAGTATGAGTAGGTTCATAATAAATACAATCCTGAAGTGACTAAGGACCATCTTATTTTGTCGTTTTCGTAATGTATCATATCAAAGACGTGCTGTTTTTACCCTGAAATAATCATAGGCTTTGCTGTTTCAAAGCAATTTCATTATTCTTTGGAGGAGCCAAGATTTGTGGAATAGAGTTCGTGAAACAAACGGAAGGTTTTGAGGTTAGTCACCTAACCAGAATGTGTGATACTTGAATAATTTTTGCTAACAGAATTAGTACACGAATAAAAGTATGAACGCAAAGTTAACTGTAGCAACAATAGTTAAAACATTCACGGGACTGTCAATGATATGCCAAATATCTATGTTAAAGACATACAGTAAATCTTAAAATAGCCACCCTGGCCGTACCACAAATTACTGTCTCCGTTCTCCTTCCTTGTTTAATAATACAACTGATGGTAGACAAGTTTATTGCAATTTCCGTGATTTCATCTGGAATTAATGAATTACAAATGATCGATATAAAGAGGTAATGCCTGGCTGCTACTGCAATAAGTGACTCTGTTACAAGGTACTAATGTGTATTATTTATTCAATAATAAAAAAATGTATTACAGTATTTCAAAACTATAATAAACACAGACATTTCATTAAACTTTGCGCAGAGTCATCAACATAAAAATTTCAAAGTGAAAAAAAATATCTAAATGACGGAGAGAACAAATTCGAGACTGTGTTAGGCCTGCTGGAGCGTTGGTAACACTGAGTGCAGTCAAGAGATGAAAGGGTGGATTAAGGTTTGGAATATTGGTGAAATTATATAACGTTTATAGTATTACTTTCCAACACTAACTATCGGATGTTAGCAAAAAGACAACTAAAAAAAATGGGCTCATCAGGGATATCTAAGTTTCTAAACCCAAGAGAAAGTATGGAATGAAATTCAGACTGTCTGTATAAAATACCACGCCTGACATGACGAATGTCTTATGTAATACGCCGATTGTTCAAGCGAACATCCTTCACGTGCAACTTGCAGGTGTTGCAAAACTTTTTGAGGTGTGAGTAGATAGGTTGTGCCTATCAGATCACGATGGATACGGATCTGCGGATACACCGCTATCTTGGAGTTTTCAGTTTCTCACAAAAAATTTGTTGTTTTACCCCAAATATCACTTCAGAAATCAATTATTTTACCCAAAATTTCTACCATTTCCCTCAAAATTTCTCTTTATCTCTTAAAATTTCCAGTTTTTCAAAAATGTGTAAAAAAAAAAAAGTGCTGTCTCCTTAATGTGGCTGACTGGAAGTCCCGAAAGTCAATTTTCGAGCCATTTGAAAGATTTGTATTTTGAGGAGGGGGGGCTTAATACCTGCAGGCCACCACCCCCTTACCTTACCCTAGCCAAACTCACCTCACCTCCTTCCCACTGCCTAATAATGAAATATCAAGGAAATAAAAAAAATTAAAATAATATCTTTAAAATCGAGTAATATATAGCATTATACACACTTCCGTTCCTAACCACACCATCACCATCCCCTCACTACTTCTCCACCCTACACTTTCTGGCGATAAAATTAAAAAAATCTGAACACATTTTTAAAAATCAAGGAACATGTAACGTTAACCTTACACTCACCCCACCACCCTTACCAACCACCCACACCCTCACCAAATCCACCCAGGCAAAAAATTCGGAAACGATCGAAAAATTAATTGACTCTAAAAATCAAAGATAATATCGCGTTAACCTCACACTCACCCCACCACATTCATATCACCCCTTTCCCAAAGCCCAAACAGGAAAAATAACAAAAATAGAAAAAACATTAAAATTAAATAAATATATTTAAATATGTACATTACAGAGGTACGGGGACCGATGACAGGTGGATCGACTAAGATTCCGACACGACCACCGTCGCCAGCTTGATCAGTGCCCATCTCGTCAGCCATATTGGATCAAGGTGACCTTGACCATGACACGTTTACTTGACCTTGAACCAAAAAAATTTCAAGAAATCCTAACAATTATAAATACTTCAGAAATTTATAATAAATAACCAAAATTTAAAAAACGTATAAAATCATATTTAAAATGGATTTAAAAAATATAAGTTTCTAGACGTTTCGACAGCTTCATGTCACATATACGACTGGTCTCGCCAGGGTTTGGGAGGCTCACTTCTTGAGGTCAGATGAGTGGCGACCATACTAGTTTAAAAGGCATACGGTATGTCAAATCAAAAATCTGTATTCATAACCCAATTTTTTTAATTAGTTTTAATTTAAAAAAAATTTATTTGTACTGAAATTATATTTTGATTACTGCAGAAACGTGCAAAAAACTATAATTCAGTTACTACATTTCTAGTCTCCTCTCTTGAAGTCTGGGTAATATATGATACCAGAACATGTAAATAATTCATTGTCTCGACTGTTATGTAGTTATAAGTATGATACTCAGAAATATTATTTTAATGTATGTATATGTGACCAATCCAAGGCCTTCATACGAGTAGCAACCGCATGTCCAAGTCATGTTATAATAATTGTATGGATCCGCATCTGCCATCACTTTTATATGCATATTTGGCGTTGATTTAAATACCAATAGTGCTAGGCTTTTAGGGATTTGGAATTTACGAGGACGATTAACATTCTTATCTTATGTTCTCTTCTTGAACAGCAATCCATCAATCGTTCGTAAACTTTCCATATATCCGCACCAAAATAAGCACCACATACACCAATCGACACCAATCCACACACAAATACATAAAAATCTCCACACACCACAATCAGCACCACATGTTCCAAACTCAGCACCACAATTAGCACCACACGCACCCCAATCAGCACCACATGTACCACAATTAGCACCGCACGCATCACAATCAGCACCACATGCACCACAATCAGCACCACATGCATCAAAATAAGCACCATTATCAGCACCACGTGCATCACAGTCAGCACCACGCGCACTACAATCAGCACTACATGAACCACAATCAGCACCACATGTACCACAATCAGCACCACATGCACCACAATCAGCACCACATGCATCAAAATAAGCACCATTATCAGCACCACGTGCATCACAGTCAGCACCACGCGCACTACAATCAGCACTACATGAACCACAATCAGCACCACATGTACCACAATCAGCACCACATGCACCACAATCAGCACCACATGCACCACAATCAGCACCACACATACCACAATCGGCATCTAAGGCAACCACAATCAGCNACCACAATCAGCACCACATGCACCACAATCAGCACCACACATACCACAATCGGCATCTAAGGCAACCACAATCAGCAAAACACGCATTACAATCAGTGCCACACGCACAACAATCAGCACCACAATAAGCACTGCAATCAGCAACACAATCAACCATCCACACCAATCCACAAACCAATCCAAACAAATTTTCACCAAACCACACCAATCCACACCGATCCTTCAATCAATCCCAATCCTTCGATCAATCCCAATCCTTCGATAAATTTCCAGTACTTCAATAAATCCATTGATCAATCCTTCAGTTTATCCCCCACCCATATGTATAGAAATTTCATTCGTTCGCTATCTGTCTCAAAGTTTATACATGTCGACATAATTAATGTTTTGTATGCAGTGAACTATCAATACTTTGTATATGTAAGCCTTATTATTATTCTATACGCAGATATTTCCGTTTATAGTTGAGTGCTCATAGCACCAATTTAAAGTTGTGAGGGAAAAAGGATACGCCATACATAATTAAATAAAAACAAATTATTTTATAATAATATTTTATTATGTAATAAAAACTTTAGAACAAAGCAGTTCATCATAACATGCGATATATCCCCAATCCTTTAGTTTACTAATGATGGAAGATATCTCGTTAACGTTAGAGAGATGCCCACGTTTTTGAAGGTCACTCAAATATGAGAGTGAATCAACAAGTTCATTCCGGTATTCGGGAAATAGGTAGCCAGTATTCTCGGCGTCTTCTGCCTTCATCATGTCACTTGTTGCAGTAAATGGTAAATGGGTTGGAGGGGTGTCTCAGTGCATCGAGAAAATCGCCATCATAATCTTCAGCACTATCAGTGTCTTCATATTCATTTTCATTAATGCTCTCTTCATGGTCATCTTCACCTACTGTTTTGTATTCAATATAAAATTTGCTTTTCTTTGTGGTAGGAGTTGTGTGCTCATCAGTATTTAGAGCCAATGACCATTTATTTTGAAGTTCGTCGACTTCATGCGAACGTCTTGCAAGTGTACATTCCACACAAACCGACTCTACTGCACTCATTCTGTCTTTAGTATCATCTGTCTCATCATTATCCCCTTTCGAATCGGTACAAATCGATGCAGCGACAAGTATTGCCGGCAACGAGTACACGAATCTTTGCAGATCTCGGTATGTTCTTTCAATGTATCGCCTTACACAAACTGCATGTGACCAATGTCGTAATACTTTATCCCCTTAAAAGGACTCTTCGTACCGGCCGTTCTCTCATGTCAAAGAGCATTTTGACCATCGGTGAAAACTCGATCTGAGAATCGGCACTGCAGACAACCAATTAGCGGTGACACAATTCGCGGCTCCATGACCACTGATGTAAAGGGCAGGCCTTCGTATTCACAATTCATTTTCGTGGTATGACGAGAGAGCGCTTCCAAATCGATGTTCACCTCACGGTGTCAGATCGTCAACTTTCATTTTCATTCTATATAAATGCGGTTCTTCTTATAGTAAAGAGCCAAGCTTGTGTCCACAAAAGGCCATTCACCATAAAATGTATATGTACAAAATATGGTAATACTCAGACAAAATCCACAAACTCGTTCACCCCAGAAGAAAACACATGTATAATTATGAATACATTAATATNGGTAATACTCAGACAAAATCCACAAACTCGTTCACCCCAGAAGAAAACACATGTATAATTATGAATACATTAATACAGAAATATAAAATTATTTTTAATGAATTTTAGAAACATGGTTATGTGTATGTATAGAAATATGTAAATAAAGAATTATTTTTAATAAATTAAAAATTTTTATATTTTTGTTTTCTTATTTGTCTGTGTTTTATTCTAGGGTGACAAGTATGAGGGTTTTCTCAGAGTACTCCCATTTTAAGTACTAATTATGTTTATGGGAGACCTGCTGAGGGCCGGTCGTGTCGGGATCTTAGTCGATTCACCTGTGTTCGATCCCCACCTTCTTCATGTCCATTAAAATTTTTTTTTTTTTTCAATTTTTTTATTGTTAACAAATGTTTTTTATTTATGTGATTTTTCTTGATTTTCATATTTGGGCTGTGGGAAGGGTGGTATGGGAATGCGGTGGGATGAGTGCGAAGTTAACGTAATATGTTCTTCGATTTTTCAATCAATTTTTTTTCGATCGTTCCCGAATTTTGGTGATGGTGAAGTTGGTTGGTGAGGGTGATGAGGTGAGTGTGAGGCTTACGTCATACTTTCCTCGATTTTTTAATTTTTTTATTTATGATTTTGTTTTATTTTTGTGTTTTTCCATAATATTTCATGATTGGGCATAGTAAAGAGGGTGAGATAGCTTGGATAGGGTAGGGGGAGGAGGTGGCGTCTTACAAGTACTAAGCAAGCACACCAAATATTTCAAATGACTCGAAAATTGGCGTTCGGGGCTTTCAGTAAGCCACATTGAAGAGCAAACACTTTTTTCACAATGTTATGGAAAAATTTGAAATATTGAAGGAAAAAGGGAAATTTGGAGAAAAATAATTGATTTCTGAAATGATTTTTGTGGTAAAATGGAATATTTTGAGTGGAAAACTGGAAATTCTAAGACGGTGGCAGATCTTTAGATCCGCAGCCCTAAGCCCTTGTCCTCGGATCGACATAATCTATCTACTTGTGTGTATAAAATTAACTCTCTGAAGGTACATAATTTAAGTGAATTTAATTTCATTAAGGATTATGTCTCGTTATAGTTCTGTTTTATTGAATTTATTCATATCGAATGTACATCACAAACCAAAAGTGGTGCAATGGTAATCTTATTTGTTTTTAAAGTCATGATGGCGTTGATAATCCGTTTTCGTGGCACCTTTGAGCATTCCACTTTATTTCGCCAATTACGTTATTTATTAATGTGTTAATTTGTATTATAATAGTACACAACTGGCCATAAAACTTGCAACATCAAGGTAGGCGCACCTGAAGTACCACACACTGGGGAATACATAGAGCAGGTTAGGACAATTCCATGAATAGTTTTGCAGATGAGTTGCGCCACACACTCACGCCAATGGCGACACTGACAAAATGTGTTTAAGTGGATGTCGGGAAGTCGCATTGTGTTTTCCCGCCGTTCGGGGGCACAGTAGGCGTGAGCATTCTGCGAGAAAATCGTGGTCCACAAGGATTGTGGATTTTACTGCAGTGAAGTTGGTTGTCGTATTGCAAGAAATGCAAAGGACAGTGAAACAGATATGAGGTCAGAGGGTCGAGGAGGGACGGGCTGAGCGACGTAGATGAAGCCAACAGGCCCGCCACACAAACAAGCGAAAGGACAGACGTTTGGTGCGCATGGCGATCACGGACCATACAGGCATATCGAGCATCCTCGCTCAGGAGTTCAGGCATGTAGGGCATCAATATGTGTCCGCACGCACATGGCCATCGTCGTCTGCAGCATGAGGGCAAGGCGCCCATTACTACGGCTGCCACGGGCTGCTCGCCGCAGAGTCCTGCGACTGCAATGGTGCATGGAGTGTTGAGCGTTGAAGGACGCATGGTGTGACATCCTCCGACGAGTCCTGCGTGCAACACCACGATGGTCGCATCCTTGCCTGACAGCACCATGGAGTACACCTGCCCGAGTCCTGCGTCATACCAGCCCACAACCTGCAGTTGTGCCATCGGGTTTCAGTCCCGTTCCTTCTCTAGTTCATATCGCTGATAAACTGACCAGTAATCGATACTACGCGGAGTGGTTGGAGCCTGTTGTTGTCTCCTATAACCAGGGCCAGCCTAATTATAGCCCAAAAGCAAATACGAAATGTTTCACCTTCCTCAGAAAACACCGTTAATTGATTTGACCGTATTACTTCCAAAAACAATACTGAAATGTATTATTATTTATATAAATATATTTATTTATACGTATTTTATAAGCTTGGCATAATTACGTAGCCATAGATGCCATCATGAAGAATAAAACGTGTTTTGTTTTAAAAGTACTAAAAAACCGGATAACACACTAATTTAGAAACATATATAAGTATGAAATATACACGAAAGAGATGATAACATTTCTCGTATAAAAATGTTTATTTTTTGCTTCCACGTGTAATAATGATATTCAGTAGAATATGAGATATTTTCTTTATGTTACGTATTTACGTACTTATTAGTTGGGAAAATTTGTTTCGAGTTAACTGACTCGACTTTTATTACAGTCAAATCTTATGATTACGGTTACTAGTGAAGACAATGAAACTCAGTGGTATTTTCGCGTTAACTGTTTACTGGCATTTATCTTACAGCAATGTAAATATTAATAATATTCATTACTTGTTGGAATAAAAATAAAGGTAACACTCATCTCTCAAAATAGCGTGTGTTACATTATATTAGTTAAGCAGTTTTAATCGAATTAATACATATGTCCCACGAAACTTTGATTGAAATTATTAATCGTTTGATAATTTGCATGTAAGCAAACAAATATGTTTTAATAATTTATTTCCTGAAATGTCTTTAACCTACGATAAACCTTACCTACTCTAACAAGATAGATTCCGTCCCGATACATTAATATATTAACGTTTACATGTACATTGAAAAGTTAGACTGAAGACCCAAAAAAACTGGTACACCTGCATAACATCTGTAGGACCCCGAAAGCACGCAGAGGTGCCGCAAGACGACATGGCATGGAATCGACTATCTGAAGGTATGCAGAGGGCAATTCACACCATGAATCCTGCAGGGCAGTCCACAAATCCATAGGAGTGCGAGGCGGTGGAGATCTCTTCTGAACAGCACGTTGCAAGGCATCCCAGATATGCTCAATAGTGTTCATGTCTGGTGATTTAGGTGGCCAATGGAAGTGTCAAAAGTAAGACAAGTGTTCCTGGAGCCACTCGGTAGCAACTCTCGACGTGTGGGGTATCGTATTGTCCTGCTGGAATTGTCCACGTCCGTCGGAATGCACAATGGACATGAATGGGTACAGGTAATCGGACAGGATGCTTACGTATCTGTCACCTGTCAGAGTCATATCTAGACGTATCAGGGGTCCCATTTCACGTCAACTACACACGCCTCATACCATGACAGAGCCTCCACCAGCTTGAACAGTCCCCTGTTGACATGTATGGACCATGGATTCATAAGGATGTCTCCATACCCGTACAAGTCCATCAGCCCGATACAATTGGAAACGAGATTCGTCAGACCAGGCAACGTGTTTCCAGTCATCAACAGTCCAATGGCGGTGTTGGCGGGCCCAGCCGAGGCGTAAAGCTTTGTGTCGTGCAGTCAACAACGGTACACGAGTGGGCCTTCGGCTCCGAAAGCCAATTTCAATGATGGTCCGTTGAATAGTTTACATGCTGGCACTTGTTAATGCCCCATCATTGAAATCTGCACCAATTTGAGAATGGTTTGCACGTCGTCACGTTTAATTATTCTCGTCAGTCGTCATTTGTCCCGTTTGTTCACGATCTTTTTCCGGCCGCAGCGATTTCAAAGATTTGATGTTTTACCGGATTCCCGATATTCACGGAACACTAATGAAATGGTCGTACCCAAAAATCCAAATTTTATCGCTCGCTCGGAGATGCTGTGTCTCATCTCTCGTGCGGTGACTATAACACCACGTTCAAACTCACTTAAATCTTGATAACCTGCCATTGTAGCACCAGTAACCATTCTAGCAACTTTGCCAGACGCTTGTTGTTTTATATACGCGCTGACGACCACATCGCGTTACTCTGATTGGTTCCGTACCTCTGTTATTTGCATACGCATGCCTATACTAGTTTTTTTACTCTCTGGTGTGTAACAAAAGGAACACGATCATATTACCATGTAAATGTAAAAGAACCGAAAACGAAAAACATAGCACTATTACAAACAAACACATCCATACGTTTACAATTTAAAACAACACACAATATGAGAACGGCGGTATCTGGAAACCAATGCGAAAATGGCGCATCAGTAAAAGAAAATCGATGTACAACATGCAAGTGCCAACTATTTTTTCTTCCCACGTGCTCCTTGCGCTGTAAGAGCGGGGCTAGGGGTGGTTAAGGCACTAAGGTTGGTAGTAGTCCGTGGTTGGCAGGGGGGTGGTGTGAAGGCGGCACGCTTGGCGCGAAGCCATGTGATGTCACGGCGGTCGGGGGCGACGGTGTCGCCCCTGGCGGCGGCTGGCCCGCACCACAAGTGAGCACAGCGAGGCGGCAGTGCGTGGTGTGCGGACCGCGGTTGTTAGTGCGTGTTAGTGCGTGCGAGTCTCAGACTGCGTGGCACCGCGTGCCCGCTGCGCGTTCTTCTCGCGGCACTTTCCGCCCGCTGCCATGGCGGATGTGTTCCACTCGGAGCACCTTCGTGCCCAACACTTGTATTCACCACAGCACGAGAGTACCTAGAGCGGACAAGTCACACCAACTTATGAATATTTAATTTGTAGACAGACATCGTGGAGAATGACCGTGTGGGTGAACTGAAAACAGTGTCAGTTGTATACTCAGCAGAATGTAAATGCCGGAAAGTGTTTCAGTAGCTGTCTGTGGATAGGAAGCGTATCACCAGGTAAGTTATTTGTATTGCATCTTGCTAGCTGCAGACACTGGCTCCTTACTTAATTAATTAATTTATTATCATTAATATTCAGATGTTAAGTTTGTGGGTGGTAGTGGAAGCAGTGAATCTGAGTTGAAAATGCGAGTTAACTTTTAGTCAAGGTTTGTCTTACGGTAGCATAGATTTATAATTTAGCTACATTTGTTCTTAATCTTAAAATAGAAGAAAAACTTGTCCGCCAAAGTAAGGTTTGGCACAGTATCTTAGTTTAGCGATAATTACTTCGAAGTAATACATTATTGGTATGAAACCATCATTTTATAATTTCCCTAACTACTCATGTAATTAATAACATAGCGTGGAAATTATTTGCCGTTGTGATATATCGTTATCATTAGCTACTATATATTCTCGCGATTGTTATGGTTCCTGAATATTATTAAAATAATAGCACAAATTATTATAAGCTCTTATCAACCCGCTTACCAATTTATGTTTTATTGCAAAACATCATCCTAACGCCACATAAGATATTATGATAATGTAGACCACAGTTTATCGAAAATGTGTAATTAGACTAGGAGTGATATCTTCACTTCAAACAGATATTTAAAAATCTCTTGATTACCTTGTAAACCTATTGGCTTAGAAAGGAGTAGTGATATTTAGGTCTTTGTTGTTTACTCACTTCACTGAGTCTTTCATTTGCTCCAAGCCGTATGCAACTAAATAAAGTCTAGCTTTATATTTATTTTAAAAATTCATGTATTATCTTTACAGCATACGATAGTTTTACGACTCAGAACAAGAGCTATCGTTTTATTTTACTTCTCCGGCCTACTCATTAATGATTGGCGTACACACGAAATAAATTTACATGGAAATCGCACAGACTACGAAAATTTAATTACGGGTATTAAAGAAAACAAGTTGAATCTGGGCAAAGCATTTTCCTTTTTTTAGGGGTTCGACCACACAAATATAATGTGTTTTGTAAGTGATGAATTTCAATCAATTCAGTCTTGACTATATATATGCTTTCAGATGTTGCAAACAAGTATTTGTTTGAATCGTGCAAGACCTATCCTATATCAATATTTACTTCATTGCTACATGTGAAATATAGTTGCTGGGATGAACCGTTTTTAAATAACAGCTGTGTAAACGTCCAGAAATGTAATCACACTCTGAGAATTTATCACTTAGCCTCTCTTTACACAGCTTTCCTCCGGAACTTATCCAAGATTTAGGGCACAATGAGTGATGAATGAATGAGTTTTAAAAACTCAGCAGATTCAATTAGATAATATAGGATAAGATAAAATAACTTGTGACGTAATACAATGTTTGGGCAGTGGGATTCAGACAGTGTTTGTTGACTGGACGCCTGGCGCCTTCCCAGAGAACCCGACGACGTCGTGGCGGTGTTGTTGCTCGCCTTATCCTGCAAGGCCACTCGCGTAGCGCCACGTCGCGAGCCGACTGTCCACCGACAACTGACCTGTACGTACAGTCGTCGATATATCGATTGCCAGAACCTTCGCAAGGACAAGGGATAAGGAAACTTAGGTCCGTCCCTTGTAAGTCTGCGCCTTGGAGTAGATGCAGGACCGTGCGCTGTAGGCGAGCGTCCAAGACGTCAGCCACGTGGCTTTAAGACAAACTGTGCCGGCGTTGAACTCTTGCTTGAGAACCAACACTTGATGCGTATCTGATCGCAATACACGTCGTATTATGGTAAACATTTGCAAGAGGAGAGAGTAAGACTTTTGTTAAACACAATTAAATAAACGACGATAAAATCTATAGCATTTTAGCCCTGTTATTTGCGTACTTGTACCTGTAAACCAGGAATAATATTTTTTCTTTCCGGAAAGGAGCAGAGTTTCAGTACGTGCAAGCCATTTATATCACTTGTGTCACTCTTCTGCAAAAAGTATGGTTGTTAATTAAAGCAAATTCTTTCAACAACGTGACGCCATACACAAACTGCACTGCGATGAACCCTGTGGTTGTCTTGTTCATGCAGTTTACATTCGTACGTCACCTGAGAAATGTCCGGAAGCAGTATAACTGATGGGACATACATTAGAGTTTCAAGGGTATACCAGACATGTGTGTACCTGGTTAATCGCGTACAGTCTAATTTGTCCGGACTTTTAGCAAAATTGTACTATGTAATTGAAAATTCTTCCTCTTTTAACTACAGTGCTTATTAATCTCACGTATTTTTGACTAACAAACCGAATGTGTTTTTATCCTAGTCGTTATCAGGTTCACAAAATTACTGTACAGAAATTAACTAAATAACAGCAATGCTTTCATGTAAGCGATCCACCTAAGTCTTGCTTATTAATTCACAAACTATTTTTATTGTGGTTCTGTAATATTTATTAATTTACATTGTTAAAATTAAAGTGTGATTTTCACGTAGTGCAGAATTACATTGAAAGGCTGAAGACGTCGATGCCTCCATGATTGCACCAGGTTTCAGTGATGATGCTCTTAAACAGATGTCATTCCTGACGTCGTGGTCAGTTAGAATTGCAGTTTCAGTCCTGCTAGAACTAACCTCACAGGCTATGTCAAGATAAGCAGTTCCCGACTATGTTAAAACCCATTTGTATGCTCAGAAAAATTCTTTACAACCAAAGGAGCATTGCAATAAAGATATTGGGGTTTGGTTTTAAGTATTTAATTATGCAGGAGCATACACCAGTGGATACCATATTTTATAACAAGAGACGTGCCTCTTTGGTGGAAGAATACCTTGCAGTTAGATGCAAATCACTGCATGTGTATTTCATACGGGATACCGAATTTAGTAGAATTTTTATTGTTAGGAAATGACGTTCCGTTCCTCATACACCCGCCCCCCCCACACCTACCAACGATAAATTTTACTTGCTCTTCATTTCTTTAAAAAACTCTTTATTGCTTAACTTTCTCTGAACTGGTAGCGAATTATATAATAATACGAAGTCAGTCATGACCTCAACAGAGATACTTTCTGTCGGGAAGACAAAGTCGGGTAGAACGGAACACAAAGTCAAGTGCACCCACAAACAACAACGAAATGATTGATAAGCACGTGAACTTATTCAGGAATGCCAGCAGAAATCAAACACGTGTAATTCTTCAGTTCGGCTTGAAAAACCTTTGTAATTTAAATAATGTTTCACAAACGGTCAGGTTTGTAATAAACGGTACAAATGACAAGCCTAACACCAAGGCTGGATTGAACGTTTGTGTCCACCGTAAATACATTCAAGTGGAAATTATTAATAAGCTTGGTAAATATTTCATTTTTTAGTAACATTTTATTACCAGCAAATATATTAAAACGTCATAAAACTAGAATAATATACATATCTTTGTCATTTTTTCAATATAATCTTGAGGATTTTGACTGCACATATATTGTGGCAAACAATTCTCGCAAATGTAATCATGATAGTTAGAATTATGCCATAAAGTTTCTTGAAATCAAAAGAATGCCACTAAATTACTTAGAAGAGCTACGTTTGGTTCTCTCTTGATTGCCGTTTAACTTCAACTTATTTTTAGTATTGAATTTTATTATGAAATTTGAAACGCATGTGTCAGTGAGCCACTTCCCAAGAATTTACTTTAAAAAGTATTCTGGTGACATGACAAATTTCATTCTTTGTAACTAAGCACATCACTCCCGCAATATTTGGATATTTCTTTGGAACGAGATAAAACGTTTTAATTCAAATGATTTTATTAATTTAAATTTTGAAAATTAATTCCTAACATTGTTATTGCTATTGGCTCCTGAATCAATCACAATAAAATAAAATAATCTGTAAATATGTGGTATAATTTGTGCAGTTAAAACAGTCCCTTTTTCCGTATTTTACAGATGCACCCATTATTCCGGCCTTTTATGCCCTGAAATAAATGCATTCAAATTGGGAAAGAGACTATCTGGAGACGGTTATTGTTACTAAATATGTTTACTACAAGGAAAATATATAACCAGCTCCTTTTTTATAATCTTCAAGATAGTATTTTTTCATATAACTTTCGATTGTCTAAGAATTAATAAATATAGAAAATGTGCACTGCCTACTAATATTGGAAATTGAGGCTATAGATTAGGTACGTAAAGAAAAAATTAAAGGCGTGATACTTTAAAAAATGTAATACGGATATTAATTTTTATATAAATATGCACTTTTTTATGTAAATATTTTACATATTTTGCACAATAGTTTTTATGTAGCCGTTTTATTTTTAAAATGTTGAATTTGTGTCACGGTAAACGTATTCCATTTAACAATATTAAAAATAATTTTTCAATTACCGTTTGAATGATAACAAATGACGACATATTTTCTGAGCTAAATTATTTCGAGGGTTTCGCCAGTGGATATGTGTCGCAACCCTTGCCAGTGGATGTGAGGAGGGGTGAATCAGCAGCTCACACGAGAACTCGAATGCTAACCAAAGATGGCAGCCTGCACCACGATGCACTTTTAAAAGGTATCTTGACTGAAGGATCCGTCAGGCAACTGTAGTCAATTCACGGTTACTTCCAACTTTTCTGAAGTCCTGCTAAAGTTCTACTTCCAGGATATTCCTCCGCCTCGCGGAAACAAAGCTTAACCGTGTCCAGAAAATTACACGAGAGGGACAGCGCACCGCATTCGTACGCGCTCCGTATGAAAATATTGCGCACAAGAACTATTGATTACTAGAGGTGTTACCAACACGCCTATTTTCTCACTGTTTTTTTTTTATTATTCACTATACATGAAATATTATAATTTAAAAATAAAATATGAGAACAGTTCAATTTAACCAAAAAATTAGACATCTTAATGTTAACATGAGTACATCCTGTTTGTGATACGGAATATATTTAGGAAGCATTCAAACAGAGCATATATAAGGATGGGCTATCATATGTTCGGTTAAAAAAGTGTGAAGAAACCTCGGATTGACTATATTCGCGTTAGAGCTGTCACCCCCTCGCCTAACAGATGCGACGTGGCCACGCAACATCCACGTTAACTAGTTAATATTAATAAACATCAGGTTATGCAAACGGAAACAGATGTAACAATTCCAAGTTTCACACAAGCCCAATAACAAATTCAGAGAGTGGATGCTGAGTTTGTTGGCGAATCACTACGGATTACGTACATTTTATTTTTTCGCAATACAAAATTTATTTTAAGTTATACACCAGATATCAACGTATTGCCATTCGAATGAGTTAAATTGAATTTTTTAAATTATGTATTTTAAATGTAAGGTATTGTTACCTCCTTCACTAAACTGATGATACAACGCGAAGGATCGAATGTATACAATTGTAACTCTGTTTTATTAAAGACATTGTATTCGGAACTTGGCAATGTTCCCGAGTTGGCGTGCTACGTCCCACGGTGTATGCTTGTCAACTGCATGTTTTCGGGCCCGCTCAGCATATCGTACTTAGAGGCCAGGAGACGTTTGTTGCACATGCTTAGGTCACCCTTAATGCTTCCGTGCTTCTGTTTTTCAGTCGCGTCAAATATTTCATGTGGCAGTTCATAAATCGTAATTAGATCAGTATGGATCTCTACGTTAATATGTAGAATATGTAAGGTAGAATCTCCAGTATTATATTTTATCCACCGTTGCTAACGAGGACTTTATCATAACAGAAAAATATCAAGGAAAACTAGTGCAGTTCCCCAGAATTTTGATGCAAAATTATTTTGGGGAAATTCCTCTTGCGTATACTCTTAAAAATACTATCATAGCTGCAACACATGACTTGTCACCCTAAAAAAATTGAATGGTAAATATGAGCCACTGCAAAGTACGTTTGACACAAACAAAATTTTGTTTTATATATAACGTTGTCGTTACAATGGCACAGTAATACTTTTTTATGGTATATTCATTTTAGTAACTGTATGTAGGTGGAAATACTTATAACAGCAAAGCCAATGTTCTTTAACCTACCTTTTGAATAAAATCAAGATCTTGATACAGTAAACAAAATAGCCTCAAATAAACGTTTTTATTTTCTACACTGACATGTTTGCACATTATTTCACAGTGAGCGCTAAGGGATCAAACTCGATCTTGACCACCCAAGTGCGAGTTAAGATTGGCTTTCGCATAACCAAACGTTCAATAATGCACTTGCAAAGAATTATTTTGCGTAATTTTTGTTTCATTGGCATGACCGAATAATATAACTGATGTGTTGAAGCAGCTCCACCACGGTCAGTGAAAATGCACTGGGTACTGATCGTTTCAGGGAACGCATCTCACTGATTTGACAATGTTCATACGAACTTGCAGCGAGTCCCACATTTCCGCTGGCACTGGTACCAAAGCCTTTTCATTGATTTTTCACAGGTAGCAATTATTTAACGACTTTCTTGCCAGAAGCACACCGCCGGCAGCAGTCACTTATGCAGATTTATATATTTGCGTAATAAGTGCAAAATGAAACGATAATTGCAGTGGGGATAATAAGAAAGATATGAAAATAACATACCTCAAATACCAAAATACCCACGCAATAAATAAAAACAAGTTTATTAAAACAAATACTATCCTTCGTGTACAAAAAATACACATGTTAATAAAAGCAGCTAGTCTTGGAACATTAACATTTTAGCCTATTTACAAAGGCAACTTTTCCATCGCATTGTACCTGACGACGTGGTTCGATTCCAGGTCTAAATACTCTTAATTTTGTTTTAGATAATTTGTCGAAATCACTCCAGATGAATTCTGGGATGGTTTCTTCATACAGTCCACTGCTAATTGCTTTCCCGCCCGTTATTGTTCGAGCCGCTGGTTCCGTTTGAAATGACCAACAATATTGTCGTGTTGGAAATTAATTTTTAAAGAACCAATATTTAAATAATCCCCATTCCACGTGAATTACTAATATTAAATAACGCTTTATTTAAAAAACATAAAAAAGTGTTTCCCGACAGCAGAGTTAAGAGTTGAACGCATCAGAATTAGTTTGGTGTGATCTGATACTGCGAGGGTAAAAAATACATTTTTAAAATTATTTGTCAACTCGATCGACGCAATCACTAAGGCGTCACGCCATTATGACGAGAACCCTGGCAAATGATGATTCGCATCAAATAGCGGACATTATTCAGTTTATTAATCACCACGACCTACACCATAACTGTTATGATCAAACTATATTCACGGAGTTTCGTAGTCTTTACCTATATATGTGTCGCAGGGAGATGATAAAACCGGAGATTTGATCAAATCCCTCAGGTAGATGATCAATTCATGGAATATGTTAAAATGACAACTCTGTGGGGTGATTTCCCTTAAGAAAGTAAGTGATTTGATCAAGTCCCTTAACTGTTTAAGTGAAAAGATGTTATACTTGTAGCTGGTAGCCTCATTACCTATAAAAAAATTGCCGGCGAGCCTTTAAATGACCATAACACCAGTAGTGAACCTTCCTACTGGCGCTGGGGCTCGGCCACGGTGCGTCATTTATGGCTACGCTTTGGGCAAGTCCTGACTTCTTTATTTCAACTTTTCACTAAAACAGTTCAGGGACTTCATCAAATCACTTACTTTCTTTAGGGAAATCACCCCACACAGTTGTCATTTTAACATCTTCCGTGAATTTATCATCCACCTTAGGGATTTGATCAAACCTCCGGTTTTAGCATCTCCCTGCTATATATTCACAACCATGCGACCTAACATTTACTGCATGCAATCGCGGAACATTTGTGTGTGTTGTCTCGGAATAAAAAATATGTCACGGAGATCCCAAGAACTTGCACTGTAAACACTCTTGTGTTTGCGTCTTTTGTGTTTTGTTTTTGTTCCCGGCTCAGATCGCCCCTGTAGGTAGGCAGTTAGCGCGTCTCACCTTCAAGTGTGTTTGCCTACACAACCGCTTGTAGCGCTCGAGTGGCCGCTCAGAATTCGAACGGAGAAGGGACACTCACTCCACACACAAAATAACTTCCAAATATGCCTCGTCGCCATTCCGCTCGGCTGCAAGTCGTGTGTTTCCCACCTATGTCTTCCTACCGGAAACGGTTTAATGTCTACCCGTATTAGTGTATCCTTAAAACTGTTGTAAAAGCGGCGTTGGCTTTATGCAAATATCCTTTTTGGTTCAACGAGTGAGGTGGCGCAGTGTTAAACCACTGGAATCACATTCGGGAGGACCTGGATTCAATTCCTGTCCAGCCGTCCTGATTTAGCTTTTCCGTGGTGTCCCTAAATCACTCCAGGTGAATGCTGAAATGGTTCCTTGCTACAAGCCATGGCCGATACCTTCCCCGCACCTGCTTCTCTAAGCTACTTGCTTCGTCTCTGATGACTTCGCTATTGTCGATACGTTAAGCCCAACATCCTCTCCATGTAATTATTTTATAGCATTGATCAGTGCACGAATAATAACGGGTCCTGGATTGCCTTGGGCCTAATAAACAAATGAAGGCAACTTGGTGTTTCTTATTTGCTTTAATTCTTTCAGAATTCTGGATACAAGATGGGGTGCGTTAATGAGAGCTTGCATACTGTTTATGATCAATAGTGACGCTTATATGGGTAACAGATCTATGAGACGCGTACCAAAAGTTGGCAGAGTTTACCACATGTTTTCAAGCATTTGTAAAGTTCTTCTTACAGTACAGGAATATACTTCCACCACTTGGGAGAGCTCTTCCTCGTCACTAAGAAACTAAGTCAATTCTTACCTTTCTGTTTGTGTAACATATAGTAGTAGAAAGAGACTACCGTGGCGACAGTTTCACATACGACAACGTCCTAGCTGTCGCTTCACGCCAAGTCACCCATCTGTGGTCGCTGTGTAGGGACAGTGACGGCCAGATGTAACCTCCCTATGCAACACGTATACGTTTGTTAACGACGGGTCTGAATGGCTCAAAACATGCGATCCCTGCGTCCATAATCGAGGACGTGTTGCACGTTAAAGGTATCTATGATTGGCACTGAACGCAATAAGGAATCAGTTGCCTGTATTTTGAGCGCCTTCCTATTGACTAATCTGATTTCTTGAAGTTACGGCGCCTCTCATTTGTGAGTGGTTAATGCTCACCTTAGTGAATACACAGCACGTTATTAACTGGCTGTGGGAAGCACGCTTGGCTCAATTACGTACAGCTCTTCCAATAAAAATTAACGATTGCAACACTTGAGCTTGAAAATTAATTTCGGTCTGTAAAGTTTCAGCTGCAGGGAACTTGCCCTATTTCACTGTCAGTATTGTCGTGCACACTCCTGCAAGAAAGATTTTGTCGAATACATAAAAGTTTGTTTGGCACAACGAAATAATTTTTTTTGTTTAGAGGTTATTAAATAATTTGTTGTTGAACCAAATTATTTTGTTATTATTTTTTGGTTGCCCCAAACTGGAATATTTGGTTGCTGCCACTGAAGATTTTTTTGACTGTACGTACATACCTTACACAATTACTTTTATTACAAAATAACTAGAAAACCCGAGCGGGATTCGAACCCATATCCGTTTCACCTGACCGCTACGCTCTAGCAACCTCAGATAAAGAGACCACTGATGAAAACTAAATGTTTTTATGTACAGAAAATTAAAATACTGAACCACGTAAGTAAATAATAAATTCATGTTTTACAGCATTGCTTTATAGTTTCCTATACAATTCGTTTGATTAGAATTTGTATATCATTATTATGCTTCAACAAATGCACTACCAAACACGGTTACTATCCTGTTACAAAAATTATGAACAAAGGTAATGAAATGTCAAAGAAGATCCACAATAAGCTTCACCTGTAGCCGAGGTGGAATATAATGCAGCAGCCAGAGCCTCCAAGTCAAAAAAAATCTCCTTAGAAAGCAAATTTTTTTTCAAACATCGAATCAGTAAACCCCTTGTTCTAAAACGAAAAGTAATGTTGCTCCGAAGATCAAATAACTGAAAAATGCTACTTCAAGCAGAAGAGGTATAGATGCGAGGAATGCGTGCAGTTTAGTTGGCGGAGTCTTAAGCGTGCAGAGTTCGAATCTGGGCAACAGTGTTTACACACATCACAAAAGAAAACGTTAACGCACCACAAAATATGTCTCTGATGATCACTTTAACTTCCAACATAACTTCTTCCTGAACAAAACAAGAGTTTTAGTCTTTTGGGGNAATATGTCTCTGATGATCACTTTAACTTCCAACATAACTTCTTCCTGAACAAAACAAGAGTTTTAGTCTTTTGGGCCTATTAGAGATGAAGTTTAAGAAGTTCAGAAGATTAAATAAATGAGCTATTTGGGAGTGTAATTGTTGCTGTAAAGATTGCCCTTAATTATTACATATTGTTATTAGTATAACGATATTGCATAATGGCGCAATGACTGGTTCTGCATTGTAATAAGNAATATGTCTCTGATGATCACTTTAACTTCCAACATAACTTCTTCCTGAACAAAACAAGAGTTTTAGTCTTTTGGGGATGAAGTTTAAGAAGTTCAGAAGATTAAATAAATGAGCTATTTGGGAGTGCAATTGTTGCTGTAAAGATTGTCCTTAATTATTACATATTGTTATTAGTATAACGATATTGCATAATGGCGCAATGACTGGTTCTGCATTGTAATAAGGGGTAAAAGCATCTGCATCTGATGGAGCAGTGCCGTGTTGGCAAGAGTTACAGTTGTATTAAAGTCTTGCAAAGGGCCAAAATATTTTCACCCAATGTATATAAACTATCATTCCGAACTTGGGAGGAAAATTGTTATGATTTTAATGTATTTTAATGTACTCAATAAAATATTTTGTGTTGTGAGCGACTGACACGCAGATCACCTATATGAAAAGGATTAGCCATTGTGATGTCTTGCAGGTAGCTATGTCATGTAACTTAACTTTGGCCTTACTGTAAAAAAATGAACAAAATTGTTGTAACCGTAAGAATAAAGATTTAACAAAATAAGGAATAAAAGGAAGGGGCCCTTAATTATGAGATTTTCCCACACACTAAAAAATACTCAGCCCTGTCCGTTTAACTTGTAAATGGCTTGTGTGGTTCAATGAACTTCTAATGAACAGAAAACGTGACATGATTTTAAATACTCAGCCCTGTCCGTTTAACTTGTAAATGGCTTGTGTGGTTCAATGAACTTCTAATGAACAGAAAACGTGACATGATTTTAAATACTCAGCCCTGTCCGTTTAACTTGTAAATGGCTTGTGTGGTTCAATGAACTTCTAATGAACAGAATACGTGACATGATTTTAAATACTCAGCCCTGTCCGTTTAACTTGTAAATGGCTTGTGTGGTTCAATGAACTTCTAATGAACAGAAAACGTGACACGATTTTAAATAAATTCATGAAACGTTTTCGTAATTGCTGTTTTCCGGAGAACAAAAACGCTTACATATATAACATCATTTATATTACATATCATTGCCATGAGATACTTCAAGATGTAACTTAACATATACATTTATAATTTTAATTTTGTTAAACGCGCTTGCCTTTTAAAATATCTTTAAAAACTATTACTAACGACGTTTTAAAACTAAATGCTATGATGTTTTACAGATTTCTTCATTTTTAATTGCGTTAGTCTATTTTAACACTGAGTCATGAACAGTTAAATCATAATTTAAACACGCGTTAGTAAATATAAACACTCGGCGTAGATAAAATGTTTGCATTAACATGGAATGTACACTGAAGAGCCACAAAAACTGCTAAACTTGCATTCACAGTACACTCGTGAAATGGTCGTACGCGAACATCCAAATGTTATCGTTACCTCGGAGATGCTATGTCCCATATCTTGTGCGCCGACTATAACACTACGTTCAAACTCACTTAAATCTTCATAGTCTTCCATTGTAGCAGCAGTAACCGATCTAGCTGCCGACCGCATCGCGTTACTCTGATTGATTCCATACCTCTGTTATTTGCATACGCACGCCTATGCCAGTTTTTTGGCTCTTCAGTGTTAATGTCAACCAGAACAATAAATGATTACAAACTGAGACTGCTGGCATGAGCTTTATTTATTGCGCTATACACACGTTTCTCAGTATGATGTTGGACCGCCATGTTTGCGTACACATTCTGCCAGGACGTTGGGCCATAGAGTTATAGAGGACACTAATTATGTCAACAGATAATCTTTACCTTACAGTTTGAATATTCACTTGCAGTTCCGGCAGATTTTGCAGGAAGGGTGGAGCCGCGACGATAGAGCGGTCAATAGCATCACATACATGTTCAATAGGGGATATGTCTGGCGACGTGATGGCCAAACAGAGTAGCCTTGGCCGTGCAGCACTCTCTGCAGACGAGTATGAGGACAAGAGTTGTTCTGATAGAGCCCTGGCATGAGCGTTCACAAGAGGCTGGCCCACTGGATGCAGCACCTTTTGAAAGCACCGTTATGTCGTCAACGTGCCTGTGATGAAGATGCACTATGCATCGTACGATACTGCATCCAACCCTACGATGCCAGGTCATGTGGACGTGTGGAGTGAGACAACGAACCGCTCATCTTGGTTCTTCACACGTTGCCTCCACACACGGGTCCTTTGATCGTCGTTGCAAAGATAGAACGGGACTCATGAGCTAATATTGCCGGCTGCCATTGTGCATGTCTCCGTGAATGTCGGTCACGACACCATTGCAGTCTGTGACGACGTCCATGTGGTGATACGCGCAGCCGTCTGCACGCGTGTAGTCCTGCCGACGATGCTGGCGCTCACGTGACGCTGCATTGCGTGCGTCATTGCTCGCCGAGTGTCAGCAGTCGTGTCGGCTGGTGCACTCGGCGCGTGTCGGACACATTGGAGGTTCTCCCTCGTTGTGGTTCGTGGTTGTCTTCCATGTATCCGATCCTTCCGCTATGTACCGGCACCAACGTCGTGCTACGGCAACATCCGCACGCCCTGTCTGGCGCGCAACCTGGCGAATGACCATCCCACTTCTCCAAGTCGTATGATGCGACCTCCGTGGAGAGCATCTTACTGTTCGAGGTGCAGCCGCAGTCATTTCCGACACATCCTGCATTCTAAAGGGGTTCCGCAGGCACAGCACGATTCATGCTGGAAAGATTGCACACCAGTACGATATTTATAGAACAGGAAGGGTAATATTCAAACCTTACAAGTCATTATGAGTAGGAAAAGAATGTTCATATCTGTTTATTGTTTTGTACGGAATTGCGAAATTTACCAATCCCGTACTTTAGTTTGTCAACGAAATTTTTAAATTTTCGTTTGCGTTATTTGTGGAATTATTCTTAAGAATTTTAGCAATATTAAATATGCTGAAAATTCATCCAAAATAACCATTAAGACTCCATATTACCCGCTGTCTTAGGCTTTTCTATTTCTTACCAATTTAAGCTTTTAGAATAAAAATCTAAAAGTATATTTATAGCACTAGTACTTCAGTACATACAAATTATCTCATCAGTTGGGTTACAATATAACATCGATATTTTAGGTAAAATGTATATTGAAACATAAGCTTAACAGTTAATAGCCATACTGAGTGACTTTTTAAATTGTTCTTCTAAACAAGGTCTGGCTTTTAATTATGCCATAAACGCGATAATACAAATACCTTAATACACGGGCAGATAGTAGGTTTTTTGTATGTCGTGCGACATTTTTTAACTCCTTACCAAATTTGGTACTTTGACAGTGCATGATATAAACATTGAATTTAGGAAGCGATAATGTTATTGGTCAGCCATATTGTAAGACAGTGCAAATAGAAAAATTTAAGCTTTACCATTATATCTCCCGAACGATTTAACAGATTAAAACCCAATTGTTCTACGTTTATAGTGCATAACGTAATCACTTAATATTAAAACAGATTATGTTATTAGTTCGCCATGTTGGAAAATAGTTGCAAATTGAAAATAATACAGCAATTATGTTATATCTCGGGAACTATTAAAGCGATTTAAACCAAATTTGTTACGTGGACAGTATGATGTAATCATGGAATTTAGGAAATGATAATTTTATGAAAACACTATTCTGGAAGATAGTCTAAAAATAAAATCAAAGATTATAAGTTGTATATAAATAATTACACAATCGATTCCTGCCAAATTTGGCATTTAAGTTATGCTATTAAAAGTCATGTTCATATATGAAATTTAAATGGACAAGGATCTTGAAAATTAAAATGGCGGTAATGTGTATAGTTTAGGTTTATTTGCAATATATACCATACAGTCTCACCTATACCGACCAAACTTGTTATGTGGAAAATATCTATTACAATCATCAAATTCGTATACCAATACCCTCTTTTGTTCACCATTGTGTAAGAAAGTGCAACACGAATACATCAATCTATTCCTATCAAATTTGGCAAACGAGTAGTGCAACAGCAGGCAATGTAAACAGACACTTATGTTCAAAATGGCTGCCTGATAAACATTTTAGCATAACATGTTATATCTACGAAACACTGTAACCAAATTCATATTAACTTTGTATACTGGCAGAATCCAAGCAAACAACAAATGAGGTAATATATAAACTTATTTGTTCACATTTTTGAACGATAGCACCACATTAAAAAATAAACTTTTCGGTTCTATTTCTGGCGAAAATATTAACTGAAACCCACCTAATTTAAGCAAATCTTTATAGTTTTGTAGTCCATCAAAATTTATATGACTTAAGGAGGTAGCTATGTTAATATTTTAGGATAGTACACTTTTATGTCCCTAACAATTTCAACCGACTTTAATATGCAGCAGTATCTATGACAAGTATAGAATGTGCTAATACATAACAATTTTGTTCTATAGTAATTAAGATAGCACCACATGAGAAAATGGAGGTGTTATGGCATATGTCCGGGACCGATGAACCGATTCACACCGGACTTTGATCACAAGTAGTGAAATATTAGGCCATGTTTAAATGTATCTGCATTTATTTAAAGTATGGTTGCTTTGTAAGTAACTTAGAAATGTTTTTCATATATGCCAGCCAATGTAATCAATTTAAAATAAACTTTGTGTGCTGAGAGTATGTACTAGAAGTATCTACTAGAAGTATCTACTAGAAGTATCAAATACGCTTGTAGAGATGATGTTTGCCGCCTTTTTGTAAAATAGTGCCAGGTGACAAAATGCAACATTTATGCCATATTTCCAGAACAATTCAACTTTTAATGCTACAGAATGCCATGTAGACTTATATGATTTAAATAGGGTCAGACACTGTTTTTTAAAATGGCTGCCATATGAATATTTTTTAATGTTTGTCATATATATTAAACAATCTAACCTAATTAAACGAAACGTTTCATGCTGATAGAATCCATTAGAAGCATCGTATATCTTTTTTTTTTGAACAATTTTGTAAGATAGCAGTAAATAAGAAAATAAAGTTATATATATCAGGGCCCATTCACCCGATTTCCACTAAATTCTTCACACAAGTAGCGCTACGGTAGGTGTTATATTTACGTGTTTACTGATTCAGACACGAATCTTCAAAATAACGGCCCTGTCAATACTTCAGGTTAGGAAAGCTATCATTCAAAACATTAGACTTATTACATCCGGTCTCAATGCTCCGCATCCGACCTCCGTGATGCAGTTGACTGCGTACTACCTTATGGTACGAGGTTTTCTGGATTTGGGTCCCTGATAAGGCACGTACGTATTTGAAATTGTTTACTGGTGCACATGTTTCTAGTTTCATCTATTATGATATTGCTGTCAATGAGACGTTAATGATAAAATAAAAACATTATAGAACCTGAGAGTTTAATAATGTTTGTAGAGTTACAAAATTAACATAATTGTTTTCTTAGTTATTTAGAAGAAACAGTTTGTGTTCGGAAATAGAACTGTAGTCGAATGCAGTAAAGAAAATGCTTATACGATTTTGTCCTGCCGTTGACTTTTAAATAACTGCAACTTACTACTTAGGTTAGAGCCACTTTTGCTACCTAGTCATCATGACTAAGTCACCATGACTAAGATGCTATGACTAAGATGTCATGACTAAGATGCTAGTCAAAAGCGTGGCCCTAGCCTTAGATGTTCAGAAAGCACTTCTGCGTTATTACTTTGTGATGCAAGGTGGTTAGATAACGTTCTGCTGGGGTGCGCTAGAGGGCAATTTACGTCAGAGGTGCGTGACAGTTGGGATTGAACGTCTGCTCTTAGAAACACTCAGCTATCACGTAACATTATACTCGTATATATTAAAGAGCAGTTGAATAGTCAATAAGTGAATATAATTTTCTGATTTTTATTTTTTATTGCTAAAAGGCGTTAATGAATTACCCAACACATTCTTACGAACACTTCATATTTCATGACGTGACCTCTGAAGGTCATGAGATCAGATAACTGGTTTCCAAATTTTCCCCAGTTATTTTTCTAGTTGAATCAGGATATTCTTATTAGGTTCCGGCGATGTCCTCTTTTTCTTTGATGCATATTTGGACTCCACTTTAATAAAAGCTACGTCCATCTACCATTACTCCTTCTGAAAAAAATTGCTCGCTCACTGCCACTTCACGTCAGACGCTATAAAAATGTTAATCGCGTTTATGATACATCCTGTTATCTGCTCTTCTCTTTTCTTTCTTAGCAACATGTAACGTAAACCACATCGTATATATTTCTGAAGTTCGAATTTTCCCAATATTTTTGTTCTCTTGTAAGGGTCAATATATTGTTCTTAAGATGTTTAAGGAAATGGTAATGAGAATTAGCACACCATCTAAAGACATTTGCAGGCAGAGGCACCTATGGCAAACATTTTCTTTTCCGCGCTGACAAAATTGATATTTATGCAGGTAGAGCAGTCGCAAAGGTTTTGTGTACCACATAAGAACCTGTAAGAGTCGAAGTTAATGCTAACAGTGTCTAGTGATTTTTTCTGTTATTGTGAAACAGTTTCTACAGAATATCACGTCTTCCTATTACAAACAATGAAGTTTCTTCAGAAAAACATAGGATATATTTGTAGCGTTTCTCCAAAGTGTGATAAAACGTTGACTTTTATTAAACATACCCTGATGTAGATAAGTAAGCGTCCGATGTAGGGATGGGACTTGCCTACGAAGAAGGGATGTATAGCAAGGACATACACGTATCGTGGCAGAGATGGCAGCCTTTGGGGTTATTGCCACCTCCCTCAGTATACCTATAGCTAATTTTATAACTAGAAAGGGAGAAGGAAAAATCCAGCATAGGCACCATAGAATACCCTCTCGACAGAATGGTTAGACGTTCAAACGTATTCACGCATTAACAGAAAATGATGCAGGAGGTAGATGAGTGGGAATGGTGCACTTTGTCAGTTGAGAAGGGAGGGTGGTGGAAAAGCTAGTTAACAGGGGGGGGGATATGTTCATTTATTAGGCGTGCATACTCATCACTCCGATGAAACTTGGATCTCTCCTGTCCACTCATGGTTACTTCAAATTCTCCTGTTATCCTGTTAAAGTTCTCCTTTCAGGCTATTCATTCGCTCGATTCAAAACATATTTAAAGACGTCCAGAAAATTACACCAACGGGACAACGGACCGTATTCATTTACACTCAGTTCAATAATAATTTGCATTGGAGTTTTTCATTACTGGCCGTAGCAACACACCTATTTTGTATATGTTTTAATTCGTATTTATTAGAAATGAAATAAGGGAAGTTTAATTTAATAAAAAGTGACATATTTAGGAAACGCAACGAAACACGTCAAACGTAGGGTGATTTTTCAAAGGTTTGATTCTAGAAGTGTGAAGATATACCGTGCGGAGGTCAGTTGTTGCTTGGCGGAGTTAATAAGTTGTTGCTGGTGGAGTTAATAAGTTATTGCTGGGCGGAGTTAAGTTGTTGCTGGGCGGAGTTAATAAGTTGTTGCTGGGCGGAGTTAAGTTGTTGCTGGCCGCTAGAGTAGGCGTGCAGGTAGGCGTGCGCACCGACAGCTTCGCGGGTTGTGTGTGGCCTGGCCACTGCAGAGGGTGTAGGCTGGGCTGAGCTCTCCGCCGCTC
>NQII01003007.1:231421-250446 GCA_002778355.1 Clitarchus hookeri
GGTGTAGGCTGGGCTGAGCCCTCCGCCGCTCACCCGAGACTGCACCGCCGCGGCCCGGGGTCCCCCGCCTCTGGCACGGGGCGACGTCGTCCCCATTCCGCGGCTAACACAATGCGCCAAAGTGTTCCCGAGCCAGATACACAACCCCCCTTCTCCATCCGTCTTCCTGTGACGCCACTGCTCAGCTGGCGCGAGGCCACCGCTATCTGCAGTGCCTCCTCGCCGGGCCCTCGCCGTAACTCCCGACTCCCTCCCCCAACCCCCTCCTACTCACACCTTCTACTGGCGCGCAAACTGATATCGGCATTTCTTCCGGCCCTCTTCTCTCGCTAGCGCCCGCTGGGGAAGCAGATCGATGCTCCGAATCATCGTCCTCGCCCATTCATTACTGCAGCCCGCCACCTCCTTCGATATTCTTCACTCATATATCGAGTATAGTGTCCAGTTTAATTTCATTATTATTTTATCATTTTTGTTCCTCAACGCAATCCTTTAAGGCAAAAATTATATTAATTATTATAAGTTTCTTTTGGGCGAATACAAATGCATTGTCAAAACATAATTACCCTAGTACCCGTTGTTAAAAATCCTTTATACTTAATTAATATGTTTTGTATATAATATAAATCACACGACATGTAATTAATATGGCAAAGTTAATTAGGAGCATAGAATCTTGGGATCCTTTATTTCGAAATTCTCAAGTTTTCGGTGCAATATTTTAAAAGCTATAATTATCTGACTACAATAATTTATAGTTATGTGGCCATTATATATATCTCTTTCGGATAATTAAATAAGAAATTATTTATAAACATGGCCTTAATCACTACTTTGGTACATAAACCTTCTTAACTTCCTACACGAACTACAACTCGTTATTGTTGAATTATGGTTTAAAGACTATTAACAGTAAGGTGAGCATTTAGAAAGCCCTCCTAGGAGGCAAACATAGAGAGGAAATGGGACTTCCGGGCCAGGGTCTAGGGTCCGGATCCCGACATTTAAAGTCACTGCTGCCATGCTGTTTCTGGCCACCATCTTGTCAACCATCTTGTTTCTGGTCACCATATTGGATTTAATTTTCCTTAGTTACCTTTCATCATGCTCTTTCATTCTATGCCAGCCATCATATCATCATGCTCTGTCATTCATTTTCGCGTTAGTCATGCTCTGATTACTCATTCTATCGCTTGTGCTCCACACCCTTAGAATCGCGTTCTTGAATTTTGTCTATTGCGGGCAGCCATCTTTGTTGGACTTGTAGAAGTTTTCCCACTCATGTCGGGACATAGAATATTTCATGTGTGTAAGGACTTTGAATACTTAACCACTCAGACTGAACTTAGAAAAAATGTTATACCCTATGTTGAATTGGGAATACTTCCCTTCCTGTCTAAGACATACTTCTTATGCCAGGACTTGTAAATTTATTCCCACATTTCTTCTGTGCTATTGGCATACACCATCCCATAGTCATACAAAACAGTTCAGAAAAATTATACACAACCTAACCTTACCTCACATAAACTAACCTAATTTAACCTAACTTTAAATAATCTATCCTAACTTCACATGATCTAACCTAACTTCACATTATCCAACCTAACTTCACATATCTCAACCTAATCTAACTACACCTAACTCAACATAATCTAACCTAACTTCACCTAACCTAACTTAACATATCTTAATTTAACCTAACTTTACCTAATCTAACCTAATTTCACTTCATCTAACCTAGCTTCATCTAACCTAATTTCACCAAACTCATCCTAACCTAACATGTCCTAACTTTACCATCAAGAACTCATTTAGTCACCTTTTTGTAGGACTTAGACTAACTTCTTCCTATTGGAAGACATTGAATATTTTGCTCATTTATCCACCTTCGTTCCATCTTGCATTGGACCATAAAAAAATTCCTATGTCATGCAGAAAATTAAAAAATTTTCCCTGGTGTAGAGACTTTCAATTTTATACCACTCACATTGAATTTAGAAAATAATATACCTTTTATAAGTATTAGAAATACATGTTAACCTAATCTAACATAACCTAACATAACATTACCTAACCTTAAATAACCTAACCTTAAATAACCTAACATAAAATTCAAATAAGAACTCATCTAGACACCTGCTGATTACTCGCCCCCTTTGAACGATCATCTTGTTTCGTCTGCTGAAGACGGCATTTGTTTCTAGGCCACCATCTACGATTTCATTTATCCTTAGTCACTAGGCATGCTCACTACATGTCACAGTTTTTGGTATGACTTAACCAATTGTGTGATACTTATATTTTTTCATTCATGTACGTCTTTTCACATATCGTATATTACTTAAACACCAATATTGAACTTAACCACGCTTATAAAAATTTAAAATTTATTCACATACTCATTTAAGCATACTCTAAAGGAGATGACTTAACATAGTCCAGAGAAACTCAAACCTAACCCAACATCACATAACCTGCCACATTCTGGAAAAATCATAACTAAACCACAACAATCTAAATAAAAAATACCTACACTATGTTAACCTATAACTACATGCTTCACAAACATAGAGACCATACATACCACTCACTGTTACCTAAGAAAATCTCACACATGCAAACCAACCGCACCATACTCTACAACCAAAGAAAAATACTCGGCCATACTAATACACCATAACTCCTACCCAAGCTATTGTACATTTCAGGTCGGCCCGTATCACACAATATTCCTACCATCTGCCAATCTATTTTAACCTAACCTACATTATCCCAGAAAAATCAAACCTGAACAAACCTAATATACTTCAGATAAAAAAACGTTCAACTATTTCCCACATGCCTCCTATCAGTATTTCAGCCACTTAAGACAATTTGACATGTGTCACCATTAGAAGCACACTTCATTCAGACTGCAGCCAATCGTCACTTCGGGTAATATTCACCTCACACTGAAAAAAGGAATGGTCGAAGCAAACAGAATTATAATTTAAATCCAACAGATTCCAAGAGAAAGTCAGACACCATAACATCTACCGAGCAACCACACATGAGAGGCCATCCTACCATTCGACGGTCATTACTATCATCTTTCAACCTTACTTTACTGGTACCAGATCGCCCAACATTCCAAACAGACATACCATATCTTATAACACAAGAAAAATTCACCCATACTAATCACCCATACTGCTCAACACAATTTGAATCTGTACCATCTACCATAACTTAAGTGTACCAAGCAACCATACATTCTAGGCCAGCCCATGCCACAATCATTCCTGTCATCCAACAAAAAACTGATACGAGGACACCCAACATCCCATCTTCTATAAACCCAGAACAACTCAAGCATTACTAATCATCCATACCTACCAACATACTGTCTTACCATATGCCATAACTCAAGTGTACCAAGCAACCATGCAGCTCAGACACATCCATAACCTATCACCCATTACATCTGCTCTACCAATCGACACTATACAAAATATACTAGTCACCATATCACTCAATAATACTAAAAATACACCACCTATTCCATACAAAGCAATTTCAAACACAGCGACATAATCCACTTCTTCCCATACTGACTGACACCAGGCAAATACAAGGTCCGTCCATACCAACGACATTAACTCAAGCATGCCTTAGCATTACATAACTGTTCAATGCACACATATTGTCCATACCATTTTTACATATACCGACACCATGTATACTCACCACCTATATCACCCACTATAACTCACCCATACACGAAGCCATTCAGCCCATACACACCTTATATACAATTTAGATACAGCTGATACCATTAGCTATTCGGCCAGCACTAGGAAAAATATACTTAGTGGCATACTACCCAACATACTACATGATACATACGAACTAAAATATTCGAACCAAAAATTCCAACCATTAATACTCGTAGACCATCGAACGGATGTGGGGGGGAGTATGAGGAGGAAGGGGAGGAGGAAGACGAAGATGAGAATAACAACCAACAAACCAGCTGATTATGCAAACCATCTATAACATTAACCATGCTAAACACCATACATTCAGAATAAAGAACAAAAATACCAAAAACCGTAGTGACTAGCAGTCCTATTCTAACCACAAACCATTATAAATCAGTCACGCCACACAAATACATCATTATAAGCAATAAAGAATAATATGCCAAAAGCTCATTTTATGCTGGTCATTCCAACCGACAAACAATATCAACCATATAACCACATACCTTGCCAAACATATTAACCCTAACAAACCAGCTGATTATAACAGCCATCCATACAGTTAACCACACTGCCCATAACACAGTAGTTACTATACCTCCGGAATACTGAACAATAGCATCCACCAATTCAACAAAAAAACATTCAATTATATATGCAATCCATACCAATAACTGCATCGAAAAAATATGCCAGGTATCATACCTCGAGAATATCAAATAATTATATTGATAACCCCAGTGTTTCTAATTATAACACAGAGCATACTAGGTTACCAACAACTCATCTGAATATATCTGCCAATCATAGCGATTACCATACAAGATAACAATACTAACCATATCAACAAATAGCCAAGCGTATTTTCTCATACTAAAAAAAAAATAGCATCCGAATCAAATACATAATCTGCTCTAAACCAAGCATAACTCAGTTATGCTATTAACGATACAGACCATATAAAGCATCGACCTCAGTCATACTGATCAATTATAGCAGTCAAGTATATTGACTATCGTATCGAATATTATTTCATCTACTTTCAACATATGCATATATCCATCTGACCTACCAAAAAAATATTCCAATTATAAATTTCAGCCAAGCTAATATAACATCCATACCATCAAAATAATCCTCTACAACACCCTTACAGACTTAGTTCTCAGATACCACACCAACTTATAATACCATATAATCATACTAACCAACCATACCAGACAATTACTACAACCCTCTCGTACCAACTAAACATTTCGTCAAACCATTCTTCTCACACAAACTAATCATGTCATTAAACCATTCTGACCACTCCATCGAAGCGACACTCTTTTCATACCACCAAACCAACCGAAGATGTGATCAGGCCGTACGATACCAACAAAGGAGTTATGCTTACCATACAATCAAATTAACAGTTTATCAACCATACAGTCAGTCAGGAAGTATTTTAAAAAATGCCCTAAATAACCCTGTCATCGGAACCAAAATTAATGCTCTTAGAAAACCACAAAATGTCTACCCATACAAAAATATTGCTGTATTATTTTCTTCTTCTCGCATACTACATCATTACAAATAATTACAGAATCTACTAAAGCTTCCCCTGGAGGCACAACCTCATCGTTATCACGACATGGAAAAAATCGTATACCTTCTACAGCTCGTAGTACGTATGCCAAATGTCGGTACTTTGGCTGCTCTAGGGATTTAGAGTACAAGTACACATTATCGAAATTAAGACCATTCGGCTCTTTAATTAAGCTTAGCATCACAAATGTCTTACCAAAATTCGAAGGTCCTGCAATAATACAACGAATGGTGTTTGGGACCAGGGGACCATGTCCAGCCAACTCGCACAGGAAGACGAATGTTCAGTTGAATGGTATGAATACAGTTTTCTTCTGCTTGTTGTATATCATGCATTGAGTGCAGGGCATGCAGTGGTTGTGGTTATGGTAACAGTTGTGGTTGCAGTTGCAGATGATGTGGTGGCAGTGTTGGCTGTGGTTGTTGCTGTGGTTGTAGTTGCGGTTGTGGTTGTGGTTTTTGTGGTTACAGTTGTGGTTGTGGCTGTGATTATGGTTGCAGTTGCATTGAATAAATGCTGCAAATTTTATAATTTATCTTGAAACTGACAGAGACGAATTTATCCATAGTCTCACCATTATATACATTTTCAATACTACTAAAACTTTGCCACAAAACGGAAAATATTATCAATTTTAAATTATTTTATTAATTTTCTGCAGAATGTTAAGACAATTTTTTATTTGATAGAAACAGATTCCTCACCCCTAACACCATAATATAAATTCAATATGCCGACCAGCATTTCATACCGACCAAACATAATTATTACAATATCAACCAACTATATACCCCGAACTTCTAACTACCCAACGAAAAAATGTTTACACTGTCTCATAAAACTGCCATAAATATGCCTGCCAGCTATTGTTATGGATTTTTCTGGCCAAAATATTTTACCATTTGTTACCCCGACTTCAGTATATTCCATTAGGCCATATCGGCTGTACTAAACCGTTCCCTTCATACTACCCATGACAACACAGACACAGTATAGGCATTCCTATGAAATATTACAGCGAATTATTCTGACAAACCATTTAATCATGTAATAGCGACTACATGGCCAGATAGTAGCATCACTCCATACAGTATAACGTTGCTAGCGAACCAGCCATTATGAAACATTCTGTTAATAGGACATACCACTAGACCAGCAAATCAAATGTTCGAGCAGAGAACATTCTAACCATAAATAGTTCCATACTATATCACACCACACAACTCATTTTCACAGACCATACCATCCATTTGTAAAGACCTAATCATCACACAGTATCATGCAAAACCAGCAAATCATACAGACAAGTCATATCAACCATAGACCCAAAATATTTCATCCAGTCATTCCGACTAACAATACCAAAAGACTATATGAACAGGTCATTCCATCTGACCACACCCGCCAGTCATACTATCATAACAAACTAATCAATCATTCCTGCGAAAAATATTAGAACCAAATACTTGGCAACTATATCTTCATGGCATTCAATTTGATATCTGCTTCTCAGCCTTCGTACTTCTGTATTTTTACATAGCACTCTTAGCCGTTATGCACTACCACACTATGGCCACCCAATTGTTGGGGCAGAGGAATCACGCCCTCTTATGGCAGGTGTCCCAGCTTAGCATCTGAGTTGACCATATCCAAAGCCCCAATCTGATTCACAACTACAGCAAAGAGCACCCTACCACAAGGTTCTGAGACCCTTGTACTCAGGTACCAGGCGTGTGGTCTGGCCAGGGTTCTTTCCATACCCCCTGTGTCTCTCCGGAACACAACCAGAGTGGCTTGCCACTCACCGCCCCATCTTTCTTTTAAAAAGGGGAATCCAGCATGCGGAGTAAATCGCTACCAGCACGAGTCCAACCTCTAGTGATCGGTACACCAGAGAGAACCTCTGTTGGGGCCGAACTGATTAGCCTGTGCTCCCAACTTATTTTCCATGGCACGAGTGGGTATTCAATGACCAACTGCTCCATTTACGGCGAGCGCCAGGTGAACGGTTGCAAGATCATGAAATGTGGTTTTCGCTAAATGATATGACGTACGGGCCAAGTAATTCGCCCCAAAGTTACTACTCGTAACACGTGTATGGACAGAAATAATTAAACCACATTTTTTTTCCCCCCTGGAAACGTAAATTTATTTCAACGGCGTCTGAAAGTACGTGCAAAGAGGAATTCAGTGACATAGCATATGTAATGAAAAGTAACACAGAAACTCCAAGAAATAATGTGGAAGTATGATTAAGTGGGACGGTATGATGGGGCAGTGGATCTGTATTCACAGCTGTAGGCAAGCAACACGCGCCGTGACTCATAGCACCGTAGCGCTTACCTTAGAAGGGGAAAGGGGCACGGAATGCGATATTGGACAAAGGAGAGCACCGCAGCGGAGGGAAGACGGACAGTGAGAGTGCAAGTATGATATCAATACATTGCATTTTGTTCAGAAACCAACGCAATTCAGGAGATTCTTTTCCTTGTCATTAGCTCTGAGTAAAAAAAGCGTACAGATGCACAGCAAAGGCAGAACAAGCCAACCTAAGGAGAAATGCAATCGCATCCGCATGCGTAGTACAAAATAGCACAGTTATGGTTGAAACGGTGCACATTAGGTCTTTTCGCAGCATGTGCTCGATGTGTTTACCATCAACAGCAATACACATCTGTAAACGTGCATGTAGCGAGTGACGAGCGGCCTGAAGTGCTTCTGGCGTAATGCCTCTGCAAGCTGCCACAATGTGTTCATGCATGTCTTCTGNGTCGCAGCATGTGCTCGATGTGTTTACCATCGACAGCAATACACATCTGTAAACGTGCATGTAACGAGTGACGAGCGGCCTGAAGTGCTTCTGGCGTAATGCCTCTGCAAGCTGCCACAATGTGTTCATGCATGTCTTCTGGCGTCGTAGGAACCGTGTTGTACTCCCAATATTTCAGTGTTCTCACAGAAAAAAATCGAGAGATGTGAGGTCAAGAGTTCGAACTGGCCATCTTACAATACCACTACGCCCTAACAACCGGTTTGGATGCGTTTCATTTAACACTTGCCAGTATGTCTTCTAGAATTACCGATAGGGTTTCTCTGAGAAAATTGGCGTACGCACAGCCTCTCATTGTCTCTTGAATCAAGCATGGCCCTATATGACGTAGTATTTAACGATTCCACACCACACGTTTACTTTCCACTATCGCTGGTGCTCCACGTGCCGGACCCAATGCGGATTCTCCGTCGCCCAGTAGTGCATATTTTGTAAATTCACACGCCCATGGTTTGTGAAGATAGCTGCATCGGTAAATAGTATGTTCTTTAGAAAATTGCTGTCATCCCGTACAGATATCAGTGCAAACCTACAAAACTGAACACGCTGCTGGCAATCACCTCACCTTATGCCCGATGAAGAGCCACGTGATATGGATGGAATTTCATTTGGCGCAGTATCCTTAAATTCTTTTTTTACTTATTCCTACGAACCGGAAAAGTTCTCGCGTATCCATGTGCGGGTTTGCATCGACACGTGCCAACACATTGTGTTGATGCGTCTCGCCCGTAGCAGTCTTTCGTCACACTCGTGTTGTGGAATTCCAGTCACCTCGTCACAAGAAACGTGTGAAAATTCTTCGTACCGTTTGGCGTGAAATGGGCGTCCAATTAGGATGCCTTTCAACATTAATTTCGATGGCTTGCTCGGCATTTCGGCCATACTCACAGCAAGTAAGTAGAGCGTCCAGTTTTTTCTCAATCGTGAACTTAACTTAATTGCGTACGTCCAGCCACACACTACAATACCGCTTACCATAAAAGATTACGGGGACTGGTGCTGCGCTGCTATTAGGAAGCGGTCCCACCAGGATCAGTCACGACGCGTGTTACTTGCTTCCAGCTGTATGTGCAGGTCTACTACCCCAAGTAGTATGATAATGCCGAATCTGTTGCAATGTATTTTAAATGGGAACCGTGCGGATGGGCGGCTGGGAGGCTTCGGCTCGACACGGACTAGCTCGGTAATATGCGACTCGACTCAGGGGATGCTCAGAATCAGTCGACTCGAGTTTGTCGAACGTACCTGAAGGTGCTCGGCTTTTACGCCCACTAATTCTTCAAGAATAAGTTTGTTCCTGGTAGCCTTACTGGTTTTATAGTCATAGGATATCGTAAATCTGTATTTATTAACCAATAAAAACTTTTTTTAAATTATTAATTATTACTTTTTATTTTGTGCCGAAATTATATTTCGGGTATTGCGGAAACATGCAAAAGTCTCTCACTCAATTACTGCATTTCCAGTCACCTTTCTTGAAGACTGATTTATATACAATGCCATAATCTGCGAATTATTCACAACCTGAACGGTTTTGTAGGTATAAGTATGCTATTCAGGTTTTTTAAATGTATGTATATATGACTAACCCAAGCCCACCATACTAATAGCGACCACATGCGCGAGTATGTTATAATGATGGTATGGATCAGCATCTACCAACACGTTTATAGGCTTAATTGGTGTTAATTTAAAAGTCAATAATGCCAGGCCTGGCGACTTGGAATGTAGCAGGGTGATAAATAGTGTGACCTTCCGTGCTCTTCTGGACCATCAATCCGTCAATCATCCAATAATTTCATCGATATTAGGATCAATCCATTAATCTTCAAATCTTTCCATCAATATTTCGCAATCTTTCTGTCACTCAGCACCACAATCCGCATATCAATCCGCTCTATAATCTTCGCCAATCCACACCAATAATTAAATTTTTCCATCAATCGTTCAGTCCTTCCATCAATCTTTTGCTATCTTTCTATCAATATTTCAATCTTTCAATCAATCTTTCGCAATANAATCGTTCAGTCCTTCCATCAATCTTTTGCTATCTTTCTATCAATATTTCAATCTTTCAATCAATCTTTCGCAATAATTCCATCAATCTTTCGCAATCTTTCCATCAGTTTTTCATAATATTTCCATCAATCTTTCACAATCCTTTCATGAATCGTCAATCCGTATACAATCCATGGGTGTGTCGTCTCTCTCTATCCATAAATATTTTTAAAAAGTGTCCACCAANAATCGTTCAGTCCTTCCATCAATCTTTTGCTATCTTTCTATCAATATTTCAATCTTTCAATCAATCTTTCGCAATCATTCCATCAATCTTTCGCAATCTTTCCATCAGTTTTTCATAATATTTCCATCAATCTTTCACAATCCTTTCATAAATCGTCAATCCGTATACAATCCATGGGTGTGTCGTCTCTCTCTATCCATAAATATTTTTAAAAAGTGTCCACCAACTGTCTCCAAAATTTGTACATGTCGACAGAATTAATATTTTGTATGCAGTCAACTATTCATGCATTTTGCACATATAGTCATCATTCTATATACATTTTGTGTTTCTATTAATAGGCGAGTGCTAATAGCACCACTTTTAAATGTGAAGGATAAAATAATACTACACAATAATAAAGAAAAAATCTTTATTTAACAGTAAAAAATTATTACTATTTTGTAATTACAATTTCAGAAGAAAAAAGTTCATCACATCGTGCGATATATCCCCGTTCATTCAGTTTACTACTGATTTGTAGATATCTAAACAATGCGTGAGAAATACCCACGTTTTTGAAGGTCAGTCAAATATCTGAATCTGTCAACACATTTATTTGGATCTTCGGGAAATAGGTAGGCAGTATTCTTGGAGTCTTCTGCCTTCTTCGTGTCGCTCATTGAAGTAAATGTGTCACCTAAGTGACAATTAAGTAAAAAATACTTGAATGTATCCCGTATAATTACATGGTGTATAATGTAGGTTGGCGGTAAGATTTTGGATGAATAATAAGGGTGTTATAGTGAGTTAAAGTGTCCACAGTTCAAATAGCGACCCGAGTTTTGGATAATTTTTAACGAACTTTTTACGTGATTTCTGCCTGTTTCATGCGCACATGATATAAGGATTCCAGCCATCTCCATAGAAATCTCCAAATATGAGGTATAATGTAGGTACCTGAGTTTGAGACCTGAAATAATAAAAATATATATAAATTCACTTTCGGAATTCAAAATAATTTCAGAAACTGTTTTAGGAACTCATAATAAAGGCAAAACACAGAATTTAAAGCCTGAAATCGTAAAAAAAAATATTTTTCTTGTGGACTTATGAATAATCTGGCAATTTGTCCTAGTGATAGGAGTATATATATATATATATATATATAGAGAGAGAGAGAGAGAAAGAGAGAGAGAGAGCGAGCACTGATGCAAACAGATACCTTTGTAGATGTTCAGGCACCGAGAAATTAACATCGATTTGGAAGCATTCTCTGGCTATAAAGTGAAAATGAATTGTGAATACGAAAGTCTTCCTTAGACCTCATCGAACACCGAGCCGTGACCTGCGTCATCGCTGTCTGATTGCTGACTGCATCGATTCTGCGATCGTGTTTTTACCTTCGGTCATAATGCTCGTCGACATGAAATAATTACCTGTACGAAGAGTCCTTTTCACATGAGGAAGAATTACGACAATGGCCACACATAGTTTATGCAAGCTTAAACATTAAAGAACCACATCAAGAACTGTAACGATTCGTCTTTTGAGAGCCAGTAAGTGATGCCATCCATACCCCCTGCTACATCGATGGGTACTGATTCCACAGGCGATTATGACGAGACAGTTAATGAAGGAATGAGTGACCTGCATCGTACAGTAGAGTCGGTTTGCGCAGAATGTACACCTGTAAAACGTTCGCATGAAGTCGACAAACTCCAAAATAAACTGTCGTCGGCTCTAAATACTCTAAATTTCTCCATCACATTTGCTGCAATGAGCGACACGAAGAACGCAGAAGACGCAGAGAATACTGGCTTCCTTCTTCCCGAAGACCCGAATGAACTTGTTTATAGACGCTGATAATTGATTGACCTTCAAAAACGTGGGTATTGTCTCACATATTGTTGAGATATGTACAATTATTAGTAAACTAAAGGAACGGGGATATATCGCATGATGTTATGAACTGCTTTCTTCTAAAATTGTAATTACAAAATAATAATAAATTATTATTATAAAATAATTGTTTTTTCTTAGTTTTTGTGTGTCGTGTCTTTTTATTGCTCACAATCTTAAAGTGGTGCTATCAGCACTCAATTATTAATGGAAAGATCTGCCTATAGAATGGTGATAAAAACTTTATGTACAAAAATGCATGAATAGTTGACTGTACACAAAAGATTAATTCTGTCGACACGTACAAATTTTGTAGACAGTTTGTTAACCGTTTTTTTAATATGTATATATAGAGAAAAACAACAAACCCATGGATTGAATAATGATTGATGGAAAGATTGCGAAATATTAATGGAAAGATTGTGAAAGATTGATGGGAAGATTGCGAAAGATTGATGGAAGATAGAAAGATTGATGGAAATATTGAAAGAATTGTTAGGATTGGCGAAGATTGTGGAGCAGATTGCGGTGTGGATAGTGGTGCTGATTGTGTCACCGATTGTGGTCCTGATTATTTGAAAAATTGCCAAAAATTGATGGGAAGATTGAAAATTGATGGTAATATTAATGGGACGATTGGAAGATAGATGAAAAGATTTGGAAAGATTGGAAGATTAATGGATTGATCCAAATATCGATGGAATGATTGGACAATTGATGGATTGATGCTCAAAAAGAGCATGAATGTTAAGACTGTTTATCACCCTTCATTATTCCAAGTCTCCAGGGACTGGCAGTATTGGCATTTAAATTAACATCAATGAAGCCTATAAATGTGTTGGTAGATGCTGATCCATACCATCGTTATTACATACTCATGCATGTGGTTGCTATTACTATGATGGGATTGTTAAGTCATATATACATTTAAAAAACCTGAATAGCATACTTATACCTACAAAACCGTTCAGGTTGTGAATAATTTGCAGATTCTGGCATTGTATATAAATCAGTCTTCAAGAGAGGGAACTGGATATGCAGAAATTTAGTGAGAAACTTTTGCGTGTTTCAGCAATATCAAATGTATAATTTCAGAACAAAAATATAAATAATTAAAAATTATTTTTTTTAAACACATAATAAAAACGGGTTTACGATTTGACATACCCTTTGCCTACAAAACCAATATTGCTACCGTAAACATAATCATGCATGAAGAATTAGTGTGCATAACTGTCAAGGACCTTCGGGAATGTTCGACAAACCCGAGTCGATGGCTTCCGAGCACCTCCTGAGTCGAGCCGAAGATTGCCGAGCTCGTCCGAGTCGAGCCGAAGCCTCCCAGCCACTTAGCCTCACACGTCCAATTTAAAATAAATTGAAAAAGATTTGGAATAATCATATTAAGCCCATGCTACCGGCCCAACTAACTTAATCATACTTGAACATTATTTTTTAGCGTTTCTGTGTTACATTCCATCGCATATGCTATGTCACTGAATTCCTCTTTGCACGTACTTTCAGATGCAGTTGAAATAAATGCTTGTTTCCAAGGGAAAAATCATATGTGGTTTAATTATTTCTATTCGTGCACGTGTTACGAATAGTAAAATTTGCGGCAAATTACTTGTCCCCATATGTTATTTCATTTAGCGAAAACCGCATATCGTGATCTGCAACCGTTCCGGAAATTTTGTGTGTGACCATGTTAGGCGTAACATCCTGTACATAATATGATCATATGTATACATATAGCAGTGTGTGTGTGAAATGTTCAACGAACTATATTTTCCAACTAAAATTAGAGGCAAAATTAAGTGTTCCACGAAACAATGTATCAGTAAATATGTTTCTTACGATAAGTGATTCAGCCGAACGAACTGAAAAACCACAGTTTTGTAGTAATATATGTCAGTGTAATGAGCCAATGTGATAATTATTCGTCAGTAGTGTTTTTCTATTTGAGAATCTCAGGTCCAGAGTGTGCATTATGATCACATCAGCAATACAGACGGTATTTTTTTAGTTTCACCCAGAGCACTCGGGTTTGATTCCCCGTCATATTCTTGAGCAACGGCAATTCTCCACCACATCATTTTGCCAAGTCTTCTTGGCCGCGTGTTGCCTGTTATTCCTTCCACCTTGTGGCTATTGGCTTCAGCTTCACTTCAAATAAGGCGCATAACTACAGCAATTTTTAAGTGTACTCGTAACTTTGGTATCTGCAGCGAGAACGAATTTTGTAATTGGAAGAGAGATTGTGTGAACTTTTAATACATTCAACATAGCAGACCTCTCTACTCCTCAGAAAACCGTGGTTTTATTGCGGCATACAGCAATGATCTGCAGTGACTTATGTTCTTACAATCAGCATAGAATTTTCCAATCATTCATACATTACATTTCAAGAGCGTATCAGCTCCAGTTCGACTTTGCATGTTTATGTTGATGTTCCTATACCGCTTTCCCCCTGCAGTGCATACTGCCAAGAGTAGGATGGTAGTCATGTTTCGTTTATTCACAAAAATTGCTTTAATCTTTGCCGCGTATTCACTCACATTTTCGATCATATCGACAATTTTTAATTCGTCGCTAACATCTTCGGTTCCTTTATTATTTTATTTTGTAAGTCATGCCACATTTCTTACGAATATCATTCGTTGATTTTTATAGTTTGTTGCCTGTTTTTTTTGTAACTACCCAGATTTCAGTCAAGTATCAACAAATTTTAAGATATCTCTCTCCTGACTTTATTGTAACGAGATCATAACAATCTATTTTTATTATTAGGATTTCAATGTTGTACTTGTGTACAAGGTCTCCCTTATTGTGCCATACCAACTAGGAAAATGCATCAAGTCATACCATCAGCACGGTGTGTCCAGATTTAGAATGGAAGAAAAAGCCCACGACATTAATAAATCCTTTTTGCGTTTGGAAATTTGGAACGGTATGTGACAAGATATTTCTGAAAGGGTTGAGGTGTGCAAACTCGGCTATGAGAATACCTGCCCAGCATTCTAAATTTGGTGCCTTGACTTCCATTGTGACAACCAACCGGTCTGAAAACGTTTTATTAATTTTAAGGGTCTTATACTCCTTTCTAAAAGTGTATACTCCATGCTGCTGGTATGTCGTGATGCATGTTACTGTATATATTAACATAACAACTTAGTCCAATTTATCAGTGTTGTTTGTGTTGTGAGGTTTTCTTGTACATGTACAGGTATTTTTCAAAGCGGTGTTTGTACTCACGGTCTCTTGTAACACCTGACTGTCTCGAGTGTTTGACGCAGGCTAGAGAGAGGCAGCGTGAGAGGACGTAGGGAGGAGTACAGTGGTTGAGGGAGGACTGTGGTGGCGTGTTGCAGCTGCCGGGCGCCCATCGCGAGCCTCGACTGCATGGAGGAGTTCACGAGCGGCGGTAACGAGCACGGTGGTCAGCCCACCAAGGAGCAGCTTCTGCAGGCGGGCTACGCACAGCAGACCCCCGTGTCCATCACAGCGACGGCCCTCGCACCCCGCCAGGCCTCCGTCACCCCGGGACTGCGCTACCGCAACCTCGGCAAGAGCGGCCTGCGAGTCTCCAACGTCGGCCTCGGTCTGTACACACGCTCACTGTAGCCTACTCGACGTCTCCTCGCACTTTCCCATATCAAAGCTTTGCCCAATGATTTATTTAATGGCCGCGGTATTCTGACCGTGCAAAGGTAGCATAATCATTAGTCTATTAATTGTGGACTTGTATGAATGATTGGACGAAATATTGACTGTCTAAGTATTTATTTTATTTTAATTTAAATTTAAATTTTAAATGCTTACATTTTTTTATAGGGCGAGAAAACCTATATATTATTATTTTATTATTTATAAATTTATTTTAGTTTATTTATTTTTATATTTTCTCATTTTTGGTTGGGGTGACGTGGAGATACATTAAACTCTTTATTTTATTATACATTAATTTTTGTTTTATTGTCCTCATAATATTGTTTTAAGATGTAGATACCTTAGGGATAACAGCGTAATTCTTTTTGAGAGCTCAAATCAACAAGAGAGATTGCGACTTCGATGTTGGATTAAGATTATAATTAGTTGTAGATGTTTAATTATTAGGTCTGTTCGACCTTTAAATTCTTACATGATCTGAGTTCAAGCCAGTTGCTTCCAAAATATGTTATGTATTTAAAGCGTTTTATACGTGTGTTTATATAAAAACAAATTATTTTTGATTAATTTGAAATTTCACTTTTATTCTTTCCTTAAACTATAATATTTCATTTATAATTAATACGAATACAAACCGGGAGAAAATAGATGTATTGGTTATTCTTAGTAAGAAATAGTTGTTATGCAAAATTGTATTTCACTGAGCGCGCACGAAACCGGTGCGCTGTCCCTTTGGTGTAATTTTCTAGACTCTGTTAAGCTTTGTTTGCATGAGGCGGAGGGATATCGTGGAAGTAGAACTTCAGCAGGGCTTCACAAAAGTTAAAAGTAGCCGCGAATGGACAGTATCTTTACCCTACTCACGTTCCGAACAACACGACACTCATTATGGCAGAGTTTGGTGCAGGGGAAATTCACGTAGCGAGGTGTGCCGCTCTTACAAACACGTCACTTTTTAGCTGGCGGTAAATGAAAAAATTCTACCTTCCTGCACGTAAAAGTTGTGTGCCTCGAATTCTGATATATACTTGCTCTAGAAAAATTATCATGTATTAACTTAATTTTATAGCTATTATTCACGCCCTCAAAAATTACTTACAAAAGTAGCCAGTAAAAATTGAATAGTGTTTTACACTGAGCTTTCGTAATTACGTTTATTTTAAGTAAAATAATAGCTAAGAGATAAATACATATAGCTGGTATCAAAACCATTTTCCAATTTTTTTGTATTAATATTAATATTTTGCTAAATCAAGCTTTAAACATGGATGGACATACTTCGTTGAATTCTCTTTTTACTGCGACGAAAAATTATTGTTATTTACGTTGGTACTAACACAACACTATTCAGACGTTTGGAAATATGAATGTTTGTTTTATTTTAACTGTTATCATCATACTAGTTTATATGCAAAACGAAGGAAATTCGGTACAGATGCAACATCAATGCTACCTGGTGGCGAAAATTTTTAGTTGCCAAACTATAAGCATTGAGCTTTCCAACCTGGCTATAATAAACCTTATCACTCCTCACTAGCATTTCTCAAATCAACCTTTAGAAAATGTTACTGTACCAATCCGCATAAAATAGCTTAAAAAAAATGTTTCACACTACCGGGATTTCTGAGTTGCTATGTTGCTCACGGCAAAGAGAGACTATAAGAGAGAAATTACACACTGTATGTACATAATAACACGTCTGACTTGACGAGTGTCATTTGATAATACGTCTACTATCCCAGCGAATATCTTTCATGAGAAACCAATTACAGGTGTTGCTTAACTTTTTAAGTGTGTTTTCTAGCAAGCGCATGACCTGGCATGCGACAATTAATGTAAGTAATGACGTAGAGAAAGCACCGGCTGTCCGAAACTTAGGACGACGCTGGGTGTGAACTAAGGTTGATAACTGTTACAAATGTTCGGAATATCCACCATTAGCAGTAAGACATTGTCTGAGACGTTGTAGAACAGAACAACAAACAGTAGCGACACTTCCCATATCAGTGGATTCACAATCGCGTCTCTCGTGGCATCTAGTGTCCGTGGTTTTGTTGCATACACAAAGTTCTTCAGAGTTATCCACAGATAACACTCTAACGGCGTTAAATCTGGATATCTAAGTAGATAACAAACACTTCCTTGTCAATCTGCAAAAATTATTTTATTCAGGTGCAACCGTACGTCTCGATAGTAATGTGGCGGTGCACTGTCCTGCAGGGAAAATCATTCGTCATCTGGGTGGAGTCAGTGAACAGCTGACGCAATGTATTCCTGCAGCATAATACCGTAACGTTCACCTGTCGCCATTCTGTCAAAGAAAGTCCTCTTGGAGACTTACCGCAATATAACGTTATCCCAGGAAGTTCAACTGCTTGCTCTACCACAATGTGGGTATTTCCATAGGCCCAGTTCTCACAACTGTGGCGATTGACAGCTCTATTCAATTGAAAGTTTGCCTCATCGGCCCTAACAATCCCATCAAAAAAATCTTCGTTGTCGTTGCACACGTTTTCACAACCCTCTCATAAAATTCGACACACCTAACTAAGTCTTCTTAATTCATAGTGTTCAGTAACATGAAGATGTAGGGCCACCACTTGACTTGCTTTAAAATGCGACGGATAATTGATTCACTAACACCTGGCTCACGCGCATCTTGCCATTAGGACTTCAACTTTCCGTGGGAACGTGTGAGTGTGTGCAACACAGTCTCCACACTTCCTTTCTCATCCGTCATCCTATTGCTGCCGTACCGTCCTTTCTACATATCACACACAGTTTTGCCTCCCTCAAACTCGTCACGTAATCATGTCATTGTTACATGCGACGGTGGTGCAGTATCGAATTATGCCCTCCGTCGTCTCTCCACTTAAATCATGACCTCATACTTTAAAATCATCATAGATTGTTCGAAAGAAAACCTTGTCATCTCCGCCGTTTTCTAGGAGTTACAAGGGTGTAGTGACCAGACTACTCGCCTGCCACCAGGGCAAACCAGGTTTGATTCCTGGCGGGGTCACTCCCAGATTTTCGAATGTGAGAATCGTGTCACCGGGCGATGCC
>NQII01003007.1:250466-269469 GCA_002778355.1 Clitarchus hookeri
GGGGTTCTCGAGGATCTCCGGTTGACCCCATCATTGAATTCCAGCGATGCTCCACACGCCCCTCATTCGACTCTCATCGGCTCTCAAGACCTCGCTGTTAAGAGGCGTCTAAACCTCTCACCTTTGCTGCGCTCCACCATTTCTTCCACAATTATAATATAGCCACTCATGGCAGCGAACGCATATGACAACAGTAGAGCTGCTACACGTGCTCGGATACTCCCAATGTTGTGCTTTTAGCGTCGAATACACGCAGTCACATTAGTTTGTCTGTAATAATTTCTTTATTATTAACACTCAAACCGTGTAAATATTAATTTTGGACAGCCAGTAGCTCCATTTAACGTTTAATTATGTGTTACGCAAAATTTTGTGAATACGGAAATGATTTGTTTCACTGTATGTTTTTTTTTTTATGAATTTAAATTTAAGAACTGACAAATTCGTAAAATATTTACTTTTCTATTAAATACACAAATTTACTTGACCAAAACATAAATAAAGTGAACAGGGTCATGCCTTTTGTTAAGTTTGCATATTGTGGAAGAGTAAATAATGCCTACACAAGCATATCTTAAGCAGAGCTTTCAAAAGTGCTGAGTTTACCTTCAAAAAAAAATTTTATACACTGTTCAAGATAAATTGAACACTTCTGAAATGTAACTTTGTAAAATTTTACAGCTCCTAGTTACATATGTGGCGCAGTACATTCTGACATGCAGAGTCCCAGTTATGTTGGTAGCTGTGCATATTAGAGTAGCCTAGTTATGGTTAAAAACAATTGTCTTACACTTAGAAATGATGGATAAATGATTCATCCTGCGTTTTTGGTAAACAGGAATTTGGGGTGGATGAGTAAAAAGTTTAGTTCAAATTGTTTAACCCAAACAAGAGTTCTGACTTGCAGATTCAGAGATTTTCTATAAAATTTGTAAGGAAAAAACAATCTTATAATGCCAAGCCTATCGAAAAAAAAAATGAATACATAAATGTACATAAGTACATGGTGCCATCAGGCATCATGGATTCCGCCATCTGGGATTATGTAATGGCCACCATCTTGTATGTCCTTGACCTTGGCTTTTGCCTGCCATCGTATTTCCGCCCACCATCTTGTTTCTGGCTGCTAACTTATATCCAGATTACTCACATTCGTTCTACACCTGCCATCTTGGATGTCGTCTGCTGTAGTTCGCTCGTCGTCCGCTGAAGTGCACCACTGATGCATGTAATGTTGTTTATTGCTGCTAGCGTGTGCTACCATCGTCCGCCATCTTGTTTCAAATTGCCCTTCATTCAACTGTCATCTGCTAGGGATGCAGGTGTCGCTCTCGTTCAGCCGCCATGTTCGTTGTGTAGTTGCCTGCTGGGGGTGCTGCTATTTCATTTACAGAGCTCAAACAATCATGTGGAGGAGTGCAAGGTCAAACAGCCATATCTTGGTTCACCAGCATGTCTGGTGGACACCTTAGACCACTCGGCTATCACTGCAGGCAGGGAAGCAAGATTTTAAATATGGGATATGCATTGCAACAGCCCTGACCACTCCCCTCACTCCTCTCCCTCACCTTCCCAACCACAAAATTATAAAAAATAAAAAAATTTCCAAACAGTAATAAAAATTATTCTAGAAATTGAGGAACACATAATGTTACCCCACCCTACACCCCACAACCGTAAACAAAAGACACCCCCACCCCTTATTATCACGCTCCTCTCCCCAAATTAATGATTGGCCTTATGTAACAAATTATCACTTCACCCATACCAATCAATCGTATCTGCCCAGTGTTCACTAAATAACACCTTTAACACTTACATTTTATTCCAGTATTGAAAACCAGAGTTTGCTGATTAATGCTTTTTTCAGAATCTATCATCAGAGAGCTCCTATGTGGCCCATTTTAAAGCTTTTAAAGACGATACTCCCTCCAAACATGGAGTATTTAGTGTTTTACTGATAATATTTTCATTAAAAAGAAATGTATGGTCACACATAAAAAATAAAAAATTGAAGGCAAAATATTTTTTTTATATCTAATTTTATTCGGTAATGTACAACTTGATGAATAACGTAAGCCTTAAATAAATGTATTTATATATGCATCGTCCTCTGACATGGGTGAGTTCACCTCTCGATGTCTGCTTCAGCGACTCAGGAATTTTAGTTGACCACTTTATGTACGCCCTTCTGTTACATCGTATCAGAACCTTCTCGAACTAATACCAATCTGGAACCTTTGTCGTTGGTTTCTCCTTGGTGTAGAAACCACCACGAATATATACATTGTTCAGATCTTCGAGAAAGTAGGTCCTCGGAGCGTAGTTGCGTATATGTCGCGCACGAAACTGTTAAGGGCTCCAATTAGCTGAGAATCACTTCTCGAAGAAGCCTTTCTGTTTGGAGATATGCACCAGGTCACTGATTTTGGCTTTAGGCTTGCATGGGTCCTTCCTCTTCAGAACGGCATAAACGTTCCGAAGCAGGGAGTCGTTCTTGACGTCTTCGGGCTTCATGCAAGTGGTATAATTAACGGTACAATTATACTTGAGGACGAGTTTCAACAGTAGCTCAAGCCACTTGTAGTTGCCATTCGTCGCGAAATGCTTCAACATCTTGCCCTTCAGAGTAATGTTGAACCTCTCGAGCATAGATGCTTTGGGATTTATATAAGTGGAATAATGATTTATGTTAAGTTTCTTCATTAGGGCCTTGATATTTTCATTCTAGGATTCCTTACCCTGGTTGGTTTGCAAATTAGTCGGGATGTGATCTTCATGCTACCCATACACCATGGCTTCTGTGACATTACACACATTGTTCGACTTGGCCGGCCAGGCCCATGCGAATTTACTATAGGCATCGGTGACTGTCAACAAGTATTTGCAGCCTTTCTTGACCCGAGTGTACAGAATCATCTCAACAAGGTCGGCTTGAAATAGGTCGTTCATCTCATAAATAATGACCTTGCGAAGACAGTAGTTGCGCCTGGTGACCGCATGTAGTTCGTAAGCGATTCCTAACTGACCCATTGTATGCAACCTCCCTCCTTCAGTTCTTCGACGATGGATACAATCGTGTTGGTGTGCAAGTAATTTCCATCACATTGAGAAGTGAATAGTAGCCGTAGTCTATCGACTAGCTCGTTAGAGTAGTCCAAAAATACATAGTCGGTGTTCTGTCCGTCGTCTATCTTCTTTTAGAACGTCGCAACTTTTCAGTGCTTGGCCACTGAAGAGGTATGCGAGAATGTCAATTTTTTCGTGATATTCATCCTTATAAGCACCTGTCTAAGGATCGTTATCTTAGTAAAGTGCATGTGTGACTTCAAGCAAAATCTTCTATTCCAGCAGGTCGGATTCTGTAAACTCCCTGGGCTCCATGCAAAATATAAGTTCGCCAAGCCCGGGGGTTCCACGTGTATTGTAATCGCTTGCCTTAATCATCCCATCTGGTTGAAACTATTTCATCAGCACCAAGGAACGATTTATCATTATGCCTGTATATACTGTACATCGTATCATTATTGCGAGATGTGTACGATCGTAGGTAGAGACGAACCAGAACATTGGGTTTCAAGACTTTCTTCCATACCTTTTCCTTGTGTGGCCAATTTACTTCCAATACACCATCGCAATCTTTTTGTAAATCATCATGTTTCCGCTTCTTCATAGGCTCATCTGTATAGTCGATTTTGGTCTTCACTACTACAGGTGCTCCAACGATCTCCCTGAGAACTTCGAGACAATTAATGTGCTTAAAAATGTATTTATTTATAAGGTCGTATGTAATTTTGGCTCTATTGGTGAGCAAATACTTCGAGCTAAGAGACTGAATCATTCCATGTAAGTCGCTAGCAATGTCCGACATCGCACTGACTAAAAATGGTTACTATTGCATTCTTTAACAGCTTTACTCGTGGGTCTCCGACAAAAAACTTTCTATCTTGTCCAAGCTTTTACTGCAGCCACCCAATATGTCCCTCATGTGGATCTGCATATCAGTTTTCGTGGCGAGGCAGTAAATCAAGGTAGCGAATGTACGTTACTTATATCCTTCCAGGTTTTTCAGTTTTTATTTTATTTTGCGCGGATGCCTCATTAACTCTCTCGGTAATCAGTCTTTGAACACTCGTCACCTGCTCGTCCACAGCCATCATATCGCAAACGATCTCGGTCTTCACACACTCCATCTTCGTCCCAAATCCGGACAGGTAGTTCTGAAAGAATGAGTTTTGTTCGGTCAACGTACTGAGTAATTCCGAGATGATGGCATTACCAGTTTCGAGGACGAAATGCTTAGTATATGCATCCCCATTTCGTTTGGGATCGCAAACATTTCGAATTATTCTTCTACCCGCATAAAATTCAATTTTTTCTGTGTATGTGACAATCCCCATCTTCGTCTTAGTCAAGATGCAACTGGAGGAAATTTTGTCCGAATTTCGATGTTCTGTAACTCATTATCGACAGTCGACGATGAACTAATCCAATCCCTGTAGATACCTCCCATTATATGGGTGCCAGTCTTTTACGATCGTCAAAAATCCGTACTTGTCTTTCCAGCACAAGAAGCACAGACTCTTGATATTTGATAACGTCATGTCTGTTTTGACATAGTCGTCGTACACACGTCGCAAATTCATTTCGTCCATGCGAAACAACACCATAAAGTTTTCATTGTCATGGAGTACCTGTTTGCATATGCGCGAACGTGTCAGGCCGAGGTACATGCAGTCCACATTCGCATGCCATCCCATGATAAAGTACTCCTTTATACACTATAGTTTCTCGCAGGCACAGTCATCAAAGACCAATATTGAGTTTGACAATGCTTCGCTCGGTGGCATGACAGCTTCGTTGTCGCTGCAAGGGAAATATTTCATGCCATCTACAACCTGCAGTACATGGGACAGATGGTGGTATTTAGGTTGCTGAAGGAATTTGGAGTACAGATACATGATCTCGGACCTAAAACCATTCAGTTCTTCCAGCAAAGTCAACAGCATGCACGTCTTACCGCAACCCGATAATCCTGCAATGGTGCATCTTACTGTATTCGGAAATAGGCCTCAATGTCGTTATTCGAGAGGGATAGCTTCATCTACAGTAGGGATGTGTATGGAAAGAGTAACATTTTGCTTGATAATATGCTTGTTATCACTACTATTTTGTAGTGCTAACTGAGGTCAGTGCCATGCATGCAGTGCTAAGTGCATTGCATGTGGTTCTAATAAGTCCAGTGCATGCAATGGTAAGTGCAGTGCATCTTGTGTTAATTGTGGTGCATTCAGTGCTAACTGTAGTGCGTGTGGTGCTTATGGTGCTGATTGTGGTGCATGTGGTGATAACTGTGGTTCATGCAGTGCTAACTGCGGTGCTGATTAAAGTAGCAGAGAATCAGTGAAACGAGATTTTTATTGTCTCTTCAAAATATCACTCCTAGTAAATTGCCTCTGGCAGAGTTTGCACTCAAATGACATACTTGAATTTTTCATTCTGCAGGTCATTATTACATGTAGATGCACTAAGCGACAAAGCATATGCATCATTAGCACTTTACGTTCTTACTGTTCCAAGTATACAATGATACTGAAACAAAAAGGTATGAAATAAGCATGTTTATACTTTTCTCGCTCAGTTCACGGCGATTCCTCGAAGAGATAAGACCATAGCTGGAAGCAGGACTGTCGATACGCTGATCAACAATCTATCATTCGAGTTACACATTTCCGGATTTAAGTTCTGTGGTCCAGGAACGAAGATAGCTAAAAGGCTGTCACATGGTGACACAGGCATTAATGCACTGGACTAGGAGTGCAAGAAGAACGGTATTTTTTACTCTCTAAAGAAGGATCTGGAAACTCATTACCAGGCAGACACGATACTGGCACAGAAGACCGACGAGATAAGTANTCACATGGTGACACAGGCATTAATGCACTGGACTAGGAGTGCAAGAAGAACGGTATTTCTTACTCTCTAAAGAAGGATCTGGAAACTCATTACCAGGCAGACACGATACTGGCACAGAAGACCGACGAGATAAGTAATTCATCAGAAACTGGACTCGGAGAAAGAAAAGCCATGTGGTGCATATCCAAGGTGATGAAGGCCAAGGTAAAGATGGGCATGGATTCAAAGAACAAACAGAAGGTGCAAGTGAAACCAAAAGGGGTGAGAAAGGGAAGAAAAGCAAGTAAGACCAAGAAAACATCTACGGGCAGATTTTTCCACTTCTTGTGCCCTCCGAGGGCCTCAATTGGAGCCACGAGTGATATCGTCCGAGCCGTCAACACAGTATCGAATTAACGGAAGGAGTTGTCCGAGGCCCAAAGGCTCAATGCAAATATGGAAGTTAATGCTATGGGTAAAAAAATGGTCAAGGCATCTACCTAAGGCCATATCCAGTAGGAGGAGGAGGTGTGCAAAAGCAATGCAGCAGAAAGAGGTGATAATCAAATCTCTACCGAAACCGCCGCTCACGAACGTGGATTTGGAACTGTTTGAATCCAAATTGAAGATACATAATTTTCGTGGAGTGTTTATGCGAGATGCTATGCCCCCTAAACCCAATCATGACAGATGTGCCATAATCAACCTGGAATCATCAGCCAGGCCCGGTAGTCTATGGGTAACTTATGTGATACATGGAAAATGTGCAGACTGCTATGGAAGTTTTGGAAATTTGCATCCTCCACCTGAACTGAGACTGTACCTGAAAAATTGCAAATTGACTTACAACTACATGATGGAGCAGATACTGAACATGTAGAGCTGCAGATACTTGTGTATTGCCTTCTTTGTTTGTTCGCACAAGTAATTGAATAAAATGGCTATGTATCGACAGAAAACCATCAATCATGTCGATAATGCTTACCTTGACAGGTCGTAGCTTCGAGATGAATGCTGTACACTTTCCCCCACCCGACCTGGAGAGGGGATGGTGCTTAGGTTTTGTTGATTTTCAAACCAACAATGCTATAACGAACATCGATGAAAAAAACTGCGAGATGTATCTTCTGGAAAGTGGTAATATCTCCTGCGAAATAACATTGGCTGTTGACTCTTACAAACTAGACGACATTGCAATGTACATCGAAGATTTACTCTATCCCGATACAGAATTTTACCCCAATAAAAATTCCAATCCTCGATAGTGTCATCAGGTGGAGTGACGATATCGACTTACGAAACTGTATTCGATCGGAATAATACTAGGGTTACAGCCACACAGAAACAAGGCCGGCAAAACTGACGAATCGTCGAGACCCATAAACAACTTGCCTGTTAATGTAATACGAATAAACTGAAATTTAGATAGCGTTATGTAACTCAATGGTAGGCCAAGCAATACACTGCACAAGTTTTCGCCGATTGTCCCTCCAGGTTTTACACTGGTCGTGGCACCGCATAGCATCATTTACATTCCGGTCGTCGCGAAGAGTGCACGCGAGGTTGCAGCGACGGTCGACGACCAGCATGGAGAGTTGGTCAACATTCTAAGCGAAGAAACCATCCTAAGTTTGCATTTGAGATGATGGGAATAAGAAATACGAGAACCAGAAGCAACTAAACAAATAACCTCATCAAACTGGCGATTAGTACACCACAGGCCACCAAGGTGTTAGTTAAGACATAACATTGAGATTTTCCTTCGCAGTCTTGGCTCCGAGGACATTCGCCATAGAATATTACATAAATGTCGATGAGACAGTCTTTTTTGAAGACAAAGTCATGAAAGTTGAACTTCACATATACCAGATATTCCTGATTGGACCATACACACTACCATCGGAAGTTCGGATAGCAGTATAACACCAAGATATGTGCGCTCTTCCTTGTCAGTCATTCCTACGATTCAGGGGGACACTGACAGAAGAAGATTGTCCCGAACTGGAATTGACGAAAATAACGAACAATGGTATTCTCCACCTTATTGATCGTAACTTGTATTTGCTCAACGGTGTCGAGATAGATCAAACCAGAGATGATGGCAAAACAACCGCTATCAAAAATTGCCTCTCGCTCATGCCGAACGAGCTGTCTGCAGCCAAGATGGTAGTCTACTGTGGGATAGAAGATTACTACAGTGTTCCTATATACCCTGGAGGCACATTCGACGTCTGAATTCCTCTAGGGATGTTACTGGGATTCGTTGAAGTCTAGAAACGAATTGTCATCAATTCGAAGCAGAAACTGGTTCTGCTCCTAGCCAATAAGTACGCAGATACTATCGTGGTTTCCGGATAAAACCTAGATACACTGGAACTAAAGATACAGTCTATCGAATGAATGCAGCCTCATGTTCATATGAGTACTACTGAATGCATCAAAATGCTGAACAATGTGGAAGATGGCAAAAACATTTATGTGGATTTCATGTCGTGGAGTGTCAAGACCTACACCAGATTGCCCTCAAGCCAACACAACAACAGGATGGTGAAGTCCAGCTTTGCCACCGAGAAACCGAGGCACATCATCATAAGGCTACAGAGCAGAAGACAGCACAATGTGAGAGTCAGCCATTCGAAGTTCATCCCATGTTAAATAGAAAATGTGAAAATATCATTAAATAGTGAAAGCTATCTATACAGGGACATGAACATGAACTTGGAAAATGGGCAGTGCCTGCTGGTATATCATATGTACACTGAATTCCAAATTGCATAACATGGCCACCCGCAATCCCCGATACTGAGCTCACAAACCTTCAAGAATTTGGCTCCGCTCATAGTGTTCTACGTGAGTAAACAGGACGAGCATATCATTTCGAATGTGAACGACTGCAGTATCGAATTCACTAGACTTGCAAATATTCCTCCATGCATATATGCTTTCTGCCTAATACTTTACGGCCAATTCTCATTGTACAATTTTCGAGGTAAAGACGTCTAGATACTTTCGTGATTGCTACAGAGGATGTAAATACGATGGGCCGTACGCGATATATGTTTAGTTTTCTTCGAGCATAGGCAGCAAATGGATGTACTGTAATCTGCAGGGCTTCTGGATCCAGGAGGACTTCGTGCTCAAGGAGATCGCAGTGTCTTACGACGAATATGGAAAAATGTGCACATGCTTCTTCCGCCCCTCTTATTCGTGGAAACTATTGGACGAGAAAAGCAAGAAGACGAACGACTGGCTGACCAAGTACCACCACCAACTGGAGTGGGACAAAGACAAAATTACATACAATCAAGTGGGAAATATTCTGCGCGACTTGCTGCTGTAGTATCTGTGAGCCGCGATTTATATGGTGGTGCCCGAGCATAAAAAATGGCTGAGTGACTTGTGCAAAAACGAAGTTGAAATCATCGATGTGCAGTTCGAGTACGCATGTGCGTCGCTGCGCCAGCTGACGAAACTTCTCGACGACGAGCAGCGACAGGTCTGAACCTGACTGGACACGAGATGGAGGATTGCCCAGCTGCTCTACAAATGTCGTGCCTGGTTCTTGGACCATGAATCTACTGCCTACGACTAGACAAACAGTCACCACTACTTTCGTTCCGAATAATATTTTTTCAAACATGAACAGAGACTGAATAGTTTTTTTGTTATGGCATTTGTGTATTTATCTGTCCAATAATTTTTTTGTGTTTATAAAACAATTTTATTAATTTTTTAACCCTTACTCATTAGGCTACCATTATTTTCTTAAAGAAACACTATATAATCCAATTATGGAGTGGGGCAATACTAATGTAGGTTGAATTCTCACAGATGTTCTTGGAAATATACGTAGACTTTCTTATCATACAGTGACAACAAAAAATACCGTCTTTTATATAAAAATGTTTTAAAATAAAAAATACTTATGTTGAAAATAAAGCAAAATTTAATGTCCAATTTACATACTTTGCAGGTATGGATCGCGTCGCCATTCGTAACAGGTCGATAGCATTCTTTTGGGCAGTTAATTATATCTGACTCGAAACATGACCTACAAACACGCTATAGTGTCCAATACTGGAAAAACATGTATGTTAAAGGTTTAATTTATTGGCCGCTGGGCAGATACAATTATTTGGTATGGGTAAAGAGATAATTTGTTACATAATGCCAATGATATATTTGGAGTGAGCAAGGAGAAATGGAAGGGGTGATTGTTGGTTAGGGTTGTAGGGTGTAGGGTGGAGTAATATTATATGTTCCTCGATTTTTATAATTTTTTCGATTTTTATGACTAGGTGGGTAAGGGATAGGTAAGTGGTAGGGATGTTTGTTGGTTAGGGCTGCGGGGTGTACGGTGGAGAAATATGTAATGTTCCTCGCTTTTCTTAATTATATTTTCGATTTTTTGGGATTTAATTTTATTGTGGGGGTTGTGGCGTGGAAAGAGGGGTTGGTTAGGGTTGTGGTGTGAGTGTAAGCTTAATTTTATAATTTCCTCAATTTTAAGAATCGTTGTTATTATTGCTCGAAATTTTTTCGATTTTTTTTTTTTGTAGTTTTGTGGTTGGGTAGGTGAGGGAGAGGAGTGAGGTGAGTGGTGAGAGGTGTTGCAATTCTTATATCACATTAAAAATCTTATTTCCCTACCTGCACCGATGGTCGAGTGGTTTAAAGTGTTCACCTTCCAGGCTGTTCACCTTCCAGGCTGGCAAACCAAGGGGCGGCAGTTCGATCCCGCATTCCTCCACAGCAATTTTTCAACTCTGGAAAATAAAAAGCACCCAACTTAAGAACCTGGCGGCCGAATGAGCGCAACACCTGCGTCCCTAGCAGGTGACAATTGCACGAAGGACAAGTTGGAACAAGGTGGTTGTACGTTGGTGAGAGACTCTCTAGATGCAATAAACAATATAACAGCCATTAGATAGAGCTATCCAAGTTGTCAGGTGCCAAACGAATGCTAATATCAGAAAACAATATGGCAAACAGCAAACAGCAACATGCTGATACAATGATAACATCTTGGACAATTGAAACAAGAAGGCGGACAAAGGTCAAGGTAAACGACAAATAATGGGCGGGTCTAATATCATCCAGTTAGCGTACGGCACCATGGCACCACAACTGTGTTCCAGTCCGCTAACATACTCTAGTTATATAGTTGGCTAAAATTTGATACAGTACTCCTGAATGAACTAGAACAATACTTGTAAAAGGAAATTGTAAAATCTAACTAGCCATGTATCTAGCGATTTCTCACTTCTATCCTTGTTCGTCAAGGAAAACATTAAAACTGTTTTAATCTATGTGAGTACGCTGCCGCTTCACTATTAGCAACCTAATGTATACATATTTTTAAGAATAATCTTCAGTAAATAATATTTTAAATATTGTGTATTCAACAAAATATTAAAAATAAATAATGGCTATTATTAGCTGCTGGCATTGCAGTGAATGATGGATTTAAATCGTCTACATAGTAAATTTTTTAAAGAAAGGCGAAAATATATCCAAACTAGAAATAATTGTTGTTTAAAAAAATGTTGAATTACAACTATCTTTATATTCTAAAACAACCACATCTGTTTTTGAGTCTTCAAAACCATTTTCGCTGTGCCAAAAAAATTTCCCTCAGAACGAAATTACCTGTTCCATCAACCTCAGTGATTCCATACAAAAATTATCCCCTTAGTTCTAAAAAATCTTTTCTCATGTAACTGCAAATATTAAATTCAATGTTCATTTGGAGAAGGGTTTTTTTCAAATTTTTATATCGAAAGTTTTACGTTAACAGCAGTGGCTTAACGTGGGAATTTTCCAAAGGAAGCAGTATTTGGTGACACCTTTTATGACGAAAAAATCATTGCTGTCATTCTATACGGTTATTATGCTTTGTGCATATCCTTGTCATGTTAAGCGCTTACATATTATATGCCATGTGGTATAACTAGTGAGGTACTGTATTAGAGTCCGAGGATTAACAAAGATTATTTCGCAACCCACTTGTGCTCGCAGACAACCGCTTTGACATACAATTATAGTTATGTACAGTTCTCGACAAGCATTGCTTCACTTGAAACATATCCCTAACACACAGTCTGATTAATAGTAAACCCTCCGAGTGAGGTGGCACATTGTTAAACCATTGGACTCGCTTTAGGAGGACTCGGGTTATATTCTCGGTCCGTACATCGTGATTTAGATTTTCAATGTTTCAGTAGTGGTCCGTAATGAACGGGTTTGACGCTCTGCTTCACCTTACATTTGTAATCAAAATTGTTTTACCTTATTGACAATATTCCTGTGTGATTCATTATTCCACACATATTTTCCTTAAGTTAAGACAAAAGTATTGGTTCTCAGGTTGATATTTCAGTGAGGGATTGAGCGCTGCTTGAATACACAGCTAACAGCACCGATGACGTGCTAGCCGCTCGCCTCAGCAGCGCAGGAATGAACCGCAAAATCATGACTATATACGTCGTTTTTGACGGGAACAATGCTTGAAAACTACACATGTTTCTCTTGGGTTGATCCACTGTGGCACCATGTGAGGCAGCGTGTATAAGGCGTCCATTAGGGCCCATATACAATTGGTCCTAACCATGAACGTTGATGTATCCCAATTCCTACGTTAAGTGACGTCACGTTGACGCAGTCTGAATATGGTCTTCAATTGTTATTTCCGAAACTGTACTTCTCAGAATGCCACGACAGCACAGTAGGCCTAAAAGTAGTGAAAATACTTTGTTTTGCCTTCGTACCTACTTCGTAATTAAATGGTGATTTTAATTAACATGCCATGTATAACATACTTTTATAATAATTCATATTTATACACTTTTAGCGCAGTGCACAATGTTGATAGTGTTTTAGTCTGGTTTAATTTAATTTTATGTTCCAGGAATTTAATAATTTATGTAACTAATTAACTATTACAAGTGTCTACGTAGATTAAAAACATTACTTTCTATCTTAGTTCGTTGATGTCCTATCTCAACGTTTACGTATTATGATTTGGTATTTTCGCGCGAAAACGTGCAAATACTGAAACTTTTTTTTCATTTATCTTATGACATAAATTGAGAGAAAAGTTGAAAGTTGGTGAATGCTTGTCACACGATACAGTACGAGTATGTCTTAAGGCAGGCAAACTTCAGACAAAGTCGTAATGTCAGAGACTCATGTGCACCAAAGAGCATATTCTTCCTCCGTACAGAACACGGCCGAGTCGTTCCCAGCTCCTTATTGTAGAAGCAACTGGTTCCCTCTCTGGTAGACCACAGTTGACGAGATGTCCAGTCGCGAAGTACGGCGAGATGGTGAAGGTGCGCTGTTGCAGGCACGTGGGTGACGTTCGGCAGCGGTGGCTCGCCGACCGAGGAGCAGGCTGAAGAGGTGATCAACCTGGCCTACGACAGTGGCATCAACCTGTTCGACCTGTCAGAGGCGTACAGTGGGCCGCGCGCTGAGACCGAGCTGGGCCGCATCCTGCAGCGGCAGTGCTGGAAGCGCAACTCCTACATCGTCACCACCAAGATCTACTGGAACACCAAGTACGTGCCTCACCCACTCTCCACTCCTTCCTCCTTCCTCCAGTCCACCAGTTCTAGGACAATACACCACTCTCCTGGACAGTGCTGGAAGCGCAACTCCTACATCGTCACCACCAAAATCTACTGGAACACCAAGTACGTGCCTCACCCACTCTCCACTCCTTCGTCCTTCCTCCAGTCCACCAGTTCTAGGACAATACACCACTCTCCTGGACAGTGCTGGAAGCGCAACTCCTACATCGTCACCACCAAAATCTACTGGAACACCAAGTACGTGCCTCACCCACTCTCCACTCCTTCGTCCTTCCTCCAGTCCACCAGTTCTAGGACAATACACCACTCTCCTGGACAGTGCTGGAAGCGCAACTCCTACATCGTCACCACCAAAATCTACTGGAACACCAAGTACGTGCCTCACCCACTCTCCACTCCTTCCTTCTTCCTCCAGCCCACCAGTTCTAGGACAATACACCACTCTCTTGGACAGTGCTGGAAGCGCAACTCCTACATCGTCACCACCAAAATCTACTGGAACACCAAGTACGTGCCTCACCCACTCTCCACTCCTTCGTCCTTCCTCCAGCCCACCAGTTCTAGGACAATACACCACTCTCCTCACCAGCGTTGCCAATTCTGCTGTGATTTTCTCTTGTCATTTCANCCACCAGTTCTAGGACAATACACCACTCTCCTCACCAGCGTTGCCAATTCTGCTGTGATTTTCTCTTGTCATTTCAGAAGGTGGTTAGGCGTACAAATTTCATATTTGCGACAGATCGAAAAGTTAGTGATCTGCAAAAATAATGGTGGCATATCTGCTGATTTGAAGAAACGAAGGAGATTTTTTCTTTTACCTAATTATTGCATTTTTGTGTTGTCAGGATTCTTAATTTACCCGAAATATATGTTATACACCTTGAGAGAGCATGGGACTCTCTTGTGATGCATATAATATGTTTTATTGANATTTACCCGAAATATATGTTATACACCTTGAGAGAGCATGGGACTCTCTTGTGATGCATATAATATGTTTTATTGAGTCTGATTACCAATTTATACATTATAGTACTCGTTCGGGAATGACAATATGGGTTGGTCCTGTCGTAAGCAAAGTTTTGGAGACCTCTACACTTGAAAAGTACGGTACTTAAAGTAGTATCCTTTTGTATAACTTGATAGTACTGTGCATTCCTGCGCATGTCTAGTGAAAACGTTATTAAACNCTTAAAGTAGTATCCTTTTGTATAACTTGATAGTACTGTGCATTCCTGCGCATGTCTAGTGAAAACGTTATTAAACTATTTCAAATGGGATTTTTTAACTTCTAATTTTCAAACGTTTTAATCCCTGACAGCGGTATTTATGTAAATTTTAGTAATAAACCTTAAAGAGCAATATTATATAATAATTTATTTTTCTAATTAAATAATTACATATTTATACTAAATTGAATTTGAATTTGACTACGATAACTATTTGTTGATGGTATGATTATTTTATATCAGTTCAGAGTCCTATAAAAATGTTGGCAGCTGTGCCCTCGATTACTTCCCCTTCCAGCACATTCTACCTCCATGTCGTATGATGACCTCGAGCGGACCATTAATATGCCCTTCAACGCCAGCTGTACATAAGATAACTAGAGAGCTGATTTCATTTCACTCGAGCGGAGAATACAGCTAGCTCTCTCGTCACCAGGGTAGCACGGCTGCGATGTGACCTTGAATACATTCCTGTAGCAGCCTGGCTCTTCTCATATCACCAAGTGTTCAACCCACAAAAGTTAGTCTACCTACGCCTCTTACAACAAGACTACTTAACTTAAACCCGCCCTTCTTCTTATAATAGTATAACTTGTTTTACTCCTACTGAATTACATATAATTTTTCCAACTCTCTAACTCCGGTGGCTTACAATGCACTTTCTTCAGATTTCTTCTTATGAGGTGTTTCCATGGACAGAATTTCAGCCACAAACCAGACCACCCTGCTGAAGCCAAGATGCGTGCTTTAGTCTAACATAAATACACGCGGATCTTTGCCAACGACTTATCCTATCTCTTACTGGCTTAGCTACTAGCATAATGTCGTACATTGCAGGAGTTCAAACTGGCGAGGCAGGATTTATGAACTAGATGAATTTTAAGATTTCCTTTCGCACTTGTTTTTACGGTGTACTGAATTATGTCGTTTAAGCAGCTAACGAAGAGGGTCACGTCCATTGACAAAACGTTGTGTCAAACCTTTCATTTATAGACAAAATCAATCTTGAGGTGCTGCAACACACTAAATGTTTGTTATGAAATATAATTTCAACGGTTTAATTTCCTCTTAGATCATTGTACCAATATCTACAAAATGTCGTGGTGGATATTTTTACTTGTCGCTTTCTTATGAACAGAAAAAATTAAATAAAACCTGTTTGCATACATACATTAATAGAGTCTCATTAGCAACTCTCATTTCTTTCTGTGTCGTTTTGAATCATTTTTATGAAGCATATCGACTGTATAAAATGCTAGAATAAATTGGGTTTTTTGTTGGTCGAAATCAATCTACTAGTTTTTAATTTAGGCTAACAGAAACCTTATTACTCATATAGCTGCCGCGCAAAAACCTTATATGTACGGTATTATCTAATCGCCTCCCCGCCAATTCCGTATCATAAGTTTTCGTCTGAAGTTGCCGAGTTTATTTATCAAAGGAATATAAACGAAAACGGTTCACTAGTAAAATCTTAAACATCAATACTTTAAGGAATAAAACTCAGGATATTGAACAGTNTATAAACGAAAACGGTTCACTAGTAAAATCTTAAACATCAATACTTTAAGGAATAAAACTCAGGATATTGAACAGTGAATGTTTCTTATATTTTATATTTCTTTATTCTCTCATATTGTATCAGTAAAATGTGATTTATAAGTGTGATAAATCGATGGGCGCGAGTTTGAGCCCAAACCCAGAGAGCAGTAGAACTCGCATNTATAAACGAAAACGGTTCACTAGTAAAATCTTAAACATCAATACTTTAAGGAATAAAACTCAGGATATTGAACAGCGAATGTTTCTTATATTTTATATTTCTTTATTCTCTCATATTGTATCAGGAAAATGTGATTTATAAGTGTGATAAATCGATGGGCGCGAGTTTGAGCCCAAACCCAGAGAGCAGTAGAACTCGTATNAAAATGTGATTTATAAGTGTGATAAATCGATGGGCGCGAGTTTGAGCCCAAACCCAGAGAGCAGTAGAACTCGTATAATGAATATTTTAATGAACACAGGAAGCAAAGAAAAAACATTGGTAAGGGCAGAATTTATATCCTTAATTAGTGAAAAATGTGTATAAAACACCACTAACGACTTGCCAACACATGTTGAAAAACGCTAGTAAATTATAATTTACCCAACAATTGTGCGGCACCCGAATAATAACATGAGGTTGGGCCAACGAATGCCCACGTGATATGTGGCCGTTATGGTAACATATTGTTATGGTTTCATATAATTATAACTTCTTGCCATATTTTTTTCGTATCTTAGATTGTGAGTTAGCTAGATTCGTAATCATAGAGCGCAGGAGACAAAAGTACGAAACTGTTATATTCATAGTTATATCTGATTTACAACATCGTTGTGCAATTACGTTTACAATAACGCGCGGGTGGATATAAGCTTAAACCAGTGCAACAAATCGTTCTTAACGCTCATATATGCTCACGCACCTTCTATTGGATAGTCGCCGTAGGTTGGTCATTACGGGAACGGCGCTGCGCCCAGGGCATCATCTTGTAGTCTCGGTGACTGGCTGTTGACAGGCAGCTTTCTGGCTGCGATTTGCATTTATTAACGATTCTGAACTATAGACGTGTCCCAGTTTACTTTCCGCCTCGTGACGAAACTGCTGATAGCTTGTTTTGTTCCTTTAGGCACGCGTNCTTAGGCATGCGTTCATGAGTCCCCTAGGCTAGCTTCATATTGGCATTCTTTCGCCGCGGGTGTCTGTAATTTGTCCTGGATACGGCTGCGTCTGCCTAAGGTGCGTTCACCATAATGTTGATATAAAGGCAGGTTCACGCCGCTGCCCTTCACAACAATATTATTTTCACTTTGGTCCAGCACTAGAGCGAAACTTGNATATAAAGGCAGGTTCACGCCGCTGCCCTTCACAACAATATTATTTTCACTTTGGTCCAGCACTAGAGCGAAACTTGTAGCGCACGTTGGTCCAGCCGACAGTGGATGCTGGAGTGCGCGTGGCAGAAAGGGAGACCAAAGCAGCTCCAGAGCGTGCCGTGGCATGCGTGTGAGAGTGTGCGTACTGTTACAGGTCGGACGAGCGAGGTCTGTCGAGGAAGCACGTGATAGAGTCGGTGAAGTCGTCGCTGGTGAGGTTGCAGCTCAGCTACATAGACGTCGTCATCATCCACAAGGCCGACCCCATGTGCCCGATGGAAGGTAAGACACGTGGTGTTTCTTTCCATTTACTGATTGATAAACATTTCATTAAAATAACATTAATAATGACAACAATGGAAGACAAATACAATTACAGGAACGATTATACTGTTCAAAATGCCAGCATACAGGTGTTACACTTCTGTTGACGTGGAATTTGCAGAAAAAAATACAAAGAAACGTAACTGAAACAAACATTATAAGACACATGGACCGAGAAGTTATGCAACTACAATAGGAAAAAGCCCTACGAAGGAACGCAAGAAGAAATAAAGTGGAAACAAGGATGAGAACATCGAGAAAGGAAGGGAAGTATAATATGTGTTGCAAAGTTCTATGATAACTTGATACCGTAGATGTAAGTGCTGTGAGAACAAAAAGGAAACCGAAATAAGAAAATTTATTTAAAATAAAAACACCTAAGAGTATTTGTGTTACACATTTTAAGGCACTGTACGACAATAGGTGTTAGTTATGTATCATAACCTCCTGTCTTTCTCTAACTCTGTTGAGAACAGTCAGTAAGAGTTATCTTACAGAAATGTCCAATAATCCGCTTTCAATGCCTACAACTTCTCAACTTTATTACTATCATAAGAATTTTCTGTAAGTGTATAGCATTTCTGGTACTCACAGGAACAATCCAGATATTGCTGGTGTTGATCTGCTGAAGTAAATTTATTGTATGTATATGCAACAGAGCGTTGTGCTGCAGTATTAAAAAAAAAATTTTCAGATATAACCATAGACCAAATGAATGTTAAGTGTATTTCGGAAGCATTAGTAACTTTTAAGATAGGTGTCCCTATATTAATACACTTGAAATGTTCTGGATATGTATATATATATATATATATATATATATATATATTAGCTGACCCGGCAAACGTTGTTTTGCCATAAAAAGTATTTCTAGTGATTATAGTATTAGAAAAAAATAACTATAACTTATTGTAAGTGTGTGAGGATGTGGTATATAAGTGGAAGAGGCATAAAGCTTTGTGGACGATGACGGAATATAAAATTAACAAAACACCAAACATTTATAATTTTAATTCATAAAAATTTATTAAATTACTAATATCG
>NQII01003007.1:270611-415708 GCA_002778355.1 Clitarchus hookeri
TTTATACAACTACAGATTTCCCACAGTGTTCACAATGGTAATTTGAAACACAGAAAGAGAGGCCGAAAGTTATTAGTCGGCGAGTGAAAGTAACTGCGTCTCAAAACTAACTTGTAAATGTTATGTAACAATACGTCTCGAACTTTGCCTGAATTTGTATCAGGTTTGACAAGACCTTAACAATAAAATGTCAAGCCTTGTATGGCACGTGAAAAGGCAGCGGATATTGCCAAACATGAGAAAATAATCATACTAGCCCGTATTATAAAGAGAGCTTCAAACTTATTTCAAATGTTCACAAAATGAAAAACTATCGCTTATTTAGATGTGAAATATCAATAGCGGGAAAATATCAAAATAACTTTATACTGTAAAATATTTACCTGTTTTATTAACCTCAAAAATTTTAAATTATTTGCTGTCCATATTAATATCCATATTCACGATCTTGTCCTGCGGAATAACGTGTCAGTACTGCGGCTGGTTTTTAACGTGTGGCTTTATTTCAATCCAATCGGATTGCTTAGAGTGTGATTTTGCTCCGGATTCTATACTCCAGTCCACCTCCGTTTCTGAACAGAAGTGTCTTATTTAAATCGTATTCACTTCTAATTAAAGCAGGTTTGGCTGACATATAAATTGGCAACCTTCAAACCACTGGAAACTCAATCCTAATTTAAACTTTATTTTAAACGTAGCTAGTGTATGTTATTTCTTGACGTATGGTTATTTCTAGTCTTTGAAACGATACTGCGCCACAAGGTAACGGAAATGTTATGTTATGTATGTAGTTGTGTTCAGTTTATGGTGCTCGTGTTGAGTTGTGCTGACATAGGTCTCAAACTGGATCACTCTGTGAGGAAGTTAACACTCGTTAACATAAACACGACCATCCTTTTTCTCTCCTGAGACCTGCGCCTACACAAGCATTATTAAGGGCCATTTTGTACTCATTATCAACCAGGCATATTTTGAATACATTATTTGTATTTACTTTGTTTAGAAGTGCCATACCAATTCAACAAAACATTAAACAAAAAATAAAAAAACCATATGAAAAACTTTTTCGGCCAACAGCTTACTTCTACTTTTATGCAGGGTAATATCTGCATTACATTCACTCCATACAACCACACAATCAAATAGAAAACTACCCAGAGGTAGCTACTTAAAAAATGGTAAAAATAGCTACAGCTGTCTATAAATTGTCTGGATACCCTTTTTCTGTAATATTGTCCCCGAACACTCATTTTCTCTCTACTTACATCATAGAGTAATCACATTAGGCCCCTTCCCAAAATGCTGTAAGTCAAGGCAGGTTAAGAACAACTACTAGTCGGTTAAGAGCAGTTACTTGTTGAGCACACAAAAGGCGATAGCTTCAACACACCACAATTGTCGTGTGACGGTTTAGGAATTTTAGAGCGACGCTGGCCCACAACCACCCCCCACCCCCCACCCAAGCATAACCAGGCGACACGTGGCACGAGGCAGATGGTGGACGACAGTTACACGTGTCTTGCTGCGCATCCTGCTGTGTAGGCCTCCCTGCCAGCCCCCTTCACCACCGTACGCCTCTAGCCTGCCGGGAGATCTGTGGAGCGCAGGGATTTCTCGAGATATCAGCAAATTATCATGTGTATTTCGCCTAAACTCAAAATATACGCACCACGGAAGGAATAGCTGACGAGCTGTATTGTTGCCGAGAACACCGTCCTCTTAGCTAACCACAGGACAAGGTGGAAAAGCCCCGAAAAAGTAGCTGACGAGAGTAAACTAGGGGCGAGGTACTACCCCCCCTCCCCCCGGCCCAATCAAACCTTCAGAAACCAGGACACGTGTTTTGAAAGGCATTGTTCTGTGTTCTACCACTCCACCCCCTCACCTCCTCCCCCCACAAGGCACCACATGCCGACAATTAAGAATGGAGGCTTGCAAGCATAAAAACCCCGTTTCAAGAGTAGTCGGGAGTCAGTTGATTACTACCACCCAGAGTAGGAGGTCAGTCAGTTAATTAGTAACGCACAGAGAGGTCAGTCCGAGAGAGCAGCAGTCGAAGATCGCCGAGCAGAGAGTGAGGTCAGGGGTTTGGACCCCTGGCCACGTCAGTACGTCAGTAGAACAGCAGTCCAGTGAGACAGCAGCACCTGCAGGCTTTTTCCAAAGGCCGCCCATCGCCGGAGATCACCCACCACAGCTGGCAGCACCCGCAGCAAGAGCTAAGTATACAATCACCGTCAAAAGAAGCCCCCCTCCATCACGAAGTCGTTAGCAGTCAATCCGAGTAACCAAATTATCACAGTACCACACCTCTCCAGTGCTGATGTATTTCATTTGTGTTGAATTCGAGACAATATATTCGTCATTCAAAATACAACAGTAAAAGACTAAACTATTGCAAACCCCTTAACCTTCAGGCGTCATATAGTCGGTGCCTTGGGGACATTAACAACGACACTATAAGCCACTCTGTCTTCCACAGAGGCGATATAGCGTCAAGTAAAGCGGCTTCCCAACTGTGGGGCCTAAATACGTCAAGTTAAAGTGGTGCCCGGACGTGGGGCGCAACGCTAGTTAGTGTATCATACATCTAGTTAATTTGGCGCACAACTGTGGGGCCTACATACACAGCCTAGCGTCAAGTTAATTGGCTTCCCAACTGTGGGGCCTACATACATCAAGTTAATTTGGCGCACAACTGTGGGGCCCACCACAGACTAGCGTCACTCTATAAGTTCAAAATGCAGTACAGGACCTTGTTACCTTCGGTGCATATGGTAAAAGACAGTTTGTACCCCTTAAATGAGATGCTTGTAGTCATATAACAACCGTGAATGCTCTGCCTTTATGGACAGAAGAACTCGCCGGCAGCTGCCAAGCATTCATCGACCAATGGGGCGAGGCGACGTTCGGCAACGAGGCAACCAGAGNGAAGAACTCGCCGGCAGCTGCCAAGCATTCATCGACCAATGGGGCGAGGCGACGTTCGGCAACGAGGCAACCAGAGCCCCGATGTACGATGAAATCTTGTTCTCCATCACAAAGGTCCCAACCAGCAATTAAGGACAGCTCACTTCTATCAAAACGAAGTACAAAACAGTTTACGATTTTTAAATTGTCTCACNCCAACCAGCAATTAAGGACAGCTCACTTCTATCAAAACGAAGCACAAAACAGTTTACGATTTTTAAATTGTCTCACGAACGCATATATTTATATTCTCTCGTCGCTTGGCTCGTCAATTTCACAATACAGCTGACATTTTTACTCCATTGTATATGATACGCACTATCAACCCAAAGTAAAGTTAATATGGCCGCTTGGACCAGGCCAACTATCCTGTGCCATTGTCCAACCTAGAGGTGACAAAACGTCATGCCTGCCACGTGCAGACCATCCAACTGAGCTCGCAGGCAAGTCCCTCGCCACACACAAAGGCGCGCGACTCTTAACACTGCAGAGTGCCCAACCGACCACCAACCCAAACCAACTTAACACAAAATGTCTAGCCTAGCATGTAAATAATGAATACACAACAATATTTATAAAATTGTGTATGTAATTACATCAATAGTATTAATTATATTTTGATGAATTAATTTATTAGAAACAATAATACAGTACATTTGGTATTTACAATTCCAAAGAGCTTGAACTGGTTATTCTAATCACTACTACCATATGCAGTAGACAAAAACGCAGTGAATTAAGTACGTTCAAAACAAAGAAGCACCACTCGTCACCACACAAGAGTGACGACACATCACAGTATTCCGGGAGTACTTGGGTTAATAGCGATTACGCAAACATTACTTCGGTACTTGACCTAAGTGTGGGTCACAAACGTCCCGATAATTTAATTTCAAAATAAGCTGGTTTATATTATAATTTATATTATCGTCCTCATATGTTATTTATCGATATCTTGACATAATGATGGAGTGTTTTATTTATGCTATAATCACTCCGTACGTTTATAGGAGGGGGGGNTTTATCGATATCTTGACATAATGATGGAGTGTTTTATTTATGCTATAATCACTCCGTACGTTTATAGGAGGGGGGCAAAGAAATGGATTTCTGGGAATGCTAACAAAAATGTTAGAATACCAGTATATTACTGTATTCTTGTGTTNGGGGGGCAAAGAAATGGATTTCTGGGAATGCTAACAAAAATGTTAGAATACCAGTATATTACTGTATTCTTGTGTTTAAGGACGTTCGAGAAGCTAAAAATATTTTATAAATTTTTCGTTGTAATATGAAATAAATGTTAAAGTATGATAATGGGATGATCTTACTTTTGAAAATATAATGAAACAAGTTGCGGGAAATTTATATTTTATGAAAGTCTATACATCATCATAAAGCCGAAAATAATTGTAAATATTACAAGAAAGTCATGAAGAATATTTCTATAAATGTGTTACGCGGGTTACCCAGATTTCAAAATTAACTTTCGAGAGAAAATTAATCATCAAAACAGCTGAAACCCTTACGGAATAAGAAACAAGCTTAGAATTTCAAAGAAATTGCGAAATATTAATTCAATAAACACTCAAGATTAAACCAAAACTTCTAGTTAAATAAGTTTTTGGAATTTGTACGAATTGAAATTATAAGTTAAAAATTTCATATTTACGCTAAAAAGGAACAAGTAATATTTTTTCCAAATAATTTGGTGTTTAAGTCAAGAACCCACGAAACATCCTCAAAATAAAAGAGAACTAATTTTGACTTGAGTGTAAGTTTAAGGGTGTTGTAAGCGGAGCGAGAAGAAAGGCGCTCTACTCAGGACTATTAAGTCGCGTGCTGAAGGACAATATTAGCTGCAGCGGCGTTCCACGTGCCAATCCACGCTCCTCCTCTGCCTACATCAGTCTCCTCCCCTCTCTGCCGTCCACCGCCTTCTACACAATGACGGCGATGGCAGTGGCACGTTCTGACCTTGGCAGCGCTGCCAGGTGTAAGAATGGCGACCTTTATCTCCCTCCACCGGGCCTAGACCCCGGCACGCCACGCCTTCCAAACAACATACCCCAGCCCACGGCCTATTCGTACGGCGAAAATAAATATAACGAGGGTGCTTCGTCTGCCCTTATAGCTCTTGCGCTGAAAGCTATTTTCTGAAGTGTATTCAGTATTTCATAGCGCTTGGTCCTGCCCCGGTTCTCATCACTCTTCGCTTTCCATAAGCATGGATAATTCCAATTGCCGTCGGTGAAGTCCATGAGAAAATAAGGGTTCATAATATTAGCACTATCCGACATTTTAGCACAGCGTCTGAACGCACGTGACGACTGCTCTAGGCTGACTACCGAACAACGGTTCGTCCTCTCTACACAAAGGTGGACCCTGGTGGCGAACCGAACAACTGTCAACGGAAGACACAGTTCGTCCGCGAGCTTTGTTCGTCAGTGTCCGCGCGCGGGGGGACAAACGGGAACTTGACTCGTGCAAACAAAGTTCGCATCTCCATGATCCCATGTGTATATGCCGCTTAAACCACACACTGCAGGAAAAAAAGCTAGATTACTCGCCACACGGGATTAAACTATTTATGCCGCCGAACCGAGCTTCGAAGAAGCTGTGTAAAGCGGGGAAGGAGGTAAATCGGTAGGGCCGCTTGAGGTGGTAGTTTGGAGTGTGAAGTGTGTGTGTGCTGTGGTGTTGCAGAAGTGGTGCGCGCGATAAACCACGTGATCGGCCAGGGCTGGGCCATGTACTGGGGCACGTCGCGGTGGACGCCCGCCGAGGTCATGGAGGCGTACACCAACTGCCGCCAGTTCAACTGCGTGACGCCCATCTGCGAGCAGACAGAGTACCACATGTTCTGCCGCGACAAGACAGAGCTCTACATGCCCGAGCTCTACAACAAGATCGGTGAGTCACCCGCCACACTCCCTGCTCCACGAGTGGCGTTACCGNGCTCTACATGCCCGAGCTCTACAACAAGATCGGTGAGTCACCCGCCACACTCCCTGCTCCACGAGTGGCGTTACCGCCGTCTACGGCAACCACTCGGGAAATACCGCTGTCAATTCTTACAAAATGAACCGAATATTAACATCGCGGTTGTGTAGTGAAGTGGAAGTTGAGAGGAATATATACTGTCATGTGTTATTCTGGAGTACCTTTTAGACACAGCGGCCCCGTGCATATCGATACCACTACACAAAGAAGCTGTTGAAACCNTGTTATTCTGGAGTACCTTTTAGACACAGCGGCCCCGTGCATATCGATACCACTACACAAAGAAGCTGTTGAAACCCTTGTGGTTAGGCGACTTGCGAGTACACATGTGGAGGTTGCGGTGATGGAGGCACTCCAGTGGTTACTGAACAACTGATGCAAATCCCGCCCGTCTAACAAAGGGTTGTGGACCCTGTTGTGGAACGCTTGTTCGGCCATTGTGCTCGTAGAATGATGTATGCTGCCATTACATTATGAATCACAATGCACAATCTGCTGCCTTCATAACATGCTGACGTGTTAACCCGCACACGGTCGTACGCTAGATTCATGGGGCTGCTGAGACCAAACTTGTGGTCATGGTAAAAATATAGCTGTATATTTTTCTCACAGTTTCGATTATCTACGCAACACCGGTCTTGCAATCTGCCATTCTCTTAACGTAGTTGTTATGGTACGCTATACACTGGCATGCAGGCGCCCAGTTAATGTGGTAACGAATTAATTAATATGTTGTAACACTTGGAAGACGCATGAATAAAATGAGATTCTCAATGGCAATGTAAATTCTATATTTGACAGAAGGAAAGTAATATCTTAATCAGGTTGTACAAAAGTTTTCAATTATCCATGAACAGGCTATAGCAGCCTTTAAGGCTGAGTTATCTTAGCCTAAACTAGAAGTCCTTTTTTTTAAATTATATAGTAGCTGTGTTTACACTGAAGTTAGGAAAATATCGCCTTTGTTAATTTGTGATTTAGTGCTCCCAAATATGCTGTATCTGGTTTCTCAAAAACGCTAGTGTATATATGTGTATGTTTGCAATAATATAGTGCATATAAATATGTGTATATTTGCCATAAAATGGTACATATAAGTGNTATATATGTGTATGTTTGCAATAATATAGTGCATATAAATATGTGTATATTTGCCATAAAATGGTACATATAAGTGGTTGTTATAATATTTACAACATTTTCATCTATGTAGCAATATTAATCTCGTCTATTAACTATGATCACACTAATTTGCACTTATAGATCTTTTTAAGTTCCAGGGCGTTTCTAATCGTTTATCCGTTTATCACTCAAATACGCTCAAACGAAATTATCACCTCAAAGTNTATATATGTGTATGTTTGCAATAATATAGTGCATATAAATATGTGTATATTTGCCATAAAATGGTACATATAAGTAGTTGTTATAATATTTACAACATTTTCATCTATGTAGCAATATTAATCTCATCTATTAACTATGATCACACTAATTTGCACTTATAGATCTTCTTAAGTTCCAGGGCGTTTCTAATCGTTTATCCGTTTATCACTCAAATACGCTCAAACGAAATTATCACCTCAAAGTNTTAAGTTCCAGGGCGTTTCTAATCGTTTATCCGTTTATCACTCAAATACGCTCAAACGAAATTATCACCTCAAAGTCTGTTGCAATTTCGCAATATCTAAATATACTGATATAACCGAAATTGGTATAAATGAAAATGAATACAGAAAAATAACACAATCATCCCTTAAGTCAGTATTGTTAGCACTATTTTCCCTTGATATTATGCTGAAGCAAGGCCAACTTCTCGCATTGAAAAGTTAGCACTACCTCGCTCGTAATTCAATGTGAACACACTGCTACCCGATCTACAGAATTTCCGGTAACTCAGTGCCCAAATTTTAGACATAGTTTCTTTGGACAAATAGTAACACAAAAGTCCTATATAGTTATGTCGAGATACGTAGTTTATATCAAATAATTGTGTTATAAGTTGCGGCGTACAACACCTGCAGAATAAGATTGTGCGATCATTCGTGTGGCGAAGTTGCATAGGAATTAGGCGCGCGACTTTGCGTATTTAATACTCTAGTTTAGCGCCTACTTCCTATGCAACCTATCCTACACGTAAGATTGCACAGCCTTGTTCTCCAGGCGTTGTACGCAGAAACCTTGAACACAATTAAATTAAATGAAAATAAATTTCCGAATATACTTCCATAGGGCTTTTATATTACGATTGGTCCAAAGATACCGTGTGGACTTTGGGCATTAAGTTTCCGAACATTCGGTATATCTGGACATATAGACAACGGAAAATTGACGTAACGAGCTGCACGTTAACTAAAATGTTGAACCAGCCTTTATAGTTTAATAACTTAAGAAACAGAGCACGTCCTGTTCTTCGTCGCAGTTANTAACTAAAATGTTGAACCAGCCTTTATAGTTTAATAACTTAAGAAACAGAGCACGTCCTGTTCTTCGTCGCAGTTTCTGCGTTTGCGAGAGTTCAGAACTCTGAGATCGATGCCTCTACTAACTCAAATAGAAAAAAAAATATTTTTTGCATTCTTGTCTTTACAAACAACAATCTTTGCTAACAGNTAACTAAAATGTTGAACCAGCCTTTATAGTTTAATAACTTAAGAAACAGAGCACGTCCTGTTCTTCGTCGCAGTTACTGCGTATGCGAGAGTTCAGAACTCTGAGATCGCTGCCTCTACTAACTCAAATAGAAAAAAAAATATTTTTTGCATTCTTGTCTTTACAAACAACAATCTTTGCTAACAGCTGCAACCTTGTCTTTACAAACAACAATCTTTGCTAACAGCTGCAACCTTGTCTTTACAAACAACAATCTTTGCTAACAGCTGCAACCTTGTCTTTACAAACAACAATCTTTGCTAACAGCTGCAACCTTGTCTTTACAAACAACAATCTTTGCTAACAGCTGCAACCTTGTCTTTACAAACAACAATCTTTGCTAACAGCTGCAACCTTGTCTTTACAAACAACAATCTTTGCTAACAGCTGCAACCTTGTCTTTACAAACAACAATCTTTGCTAACAGCTGCAACCTTGTCTTTACAAACAACAATCTTTGCTAACAGCTGCAACCTTGTCTTTACAAACAACAATCTTTGCTAACAGCTGCAACCTTGTCTTTACAAACAACAATCTTTGCTAACAGCTGCAACCTTGTCTTTACAAACAACAATCTTTGCTAACAGCTGCAACCTTGTCTTTACAAACAACAATCTTTGCTAACAGCTGCAACCTTGTCTTTACAAACAACAATCTTTGCTAACAGCTGCAACCTTGTCTTTACAAACAACAATCTTTGCTAACAGCTGCAACCTTGTCTTTACAAACAACAATCTTTGCTAACAGCTGCAACCTTGTCTTTACAAACAACAATCTTTGCTAACAGCTGCAACCTTGTCTTTACAAACAACAATCTTTGCTAACAGCTGCAACCTTGTCTTTACAAACAACAATCTTTGCTAACAGCTGCAACCTTGTCTTTACAAACAACAATCTTTGCTAACAGCTGCAACCTTGTCTTTACAAACAACAATCTTTGCTAACAGCTGCAACCTTGTCTTTACAAACAACAATCTTTGCTAACAGCTGCAACCTTGTCTTTACAAACAACAATCTTTGCTAACAGCTGCAACCTTGTCTTTACAAACAACAATCTTTGCTAACAGCTGCAACCTTGTCTTTACAAACAACAATCTTTGCTAACAGCTGCAACCTTGTCTTTACAAACAACAATCTTTGCTAACAGCTGCAACCTTGTCTTTACAAACAACAATCTTTGCTAACAGCTGCAACCTTGTCTTTACAAACAACAATCTTTGCTAACAGCTGCAACCTTGTCTTTACAAACAACAATCTTTGCTAACAGCTGCAACCTTGTCTTTACAAACAACAATCTTTGCTAACAGCTGCAACCTTGTCTTTACAAACAACAATCTTTGCTAACAGCTGCAACCTTGTCTTTACAAACAACAATCTTTGCTAACAGCTGCAACCTTGTCTTTACAAACAACAATCTTTGCTAACAGCTGCAACCTTGTCTTTACAAACAACAATCTTTGCTAACAGCTGCAACCTTGTCTTTACAAACAACAATCTTTGCTAACAGCTGCAACCTTGTCTTTACAAACAACAATCTTTGCTAACAGCTGCAACCTTGTCTTTACAAACAACAATATTTGCTAACAGCTGCAACCTTGTCTTTACAAACAACAATCTTTGCTAACAGCTACAACCTTGTCTTTACAAACAACAATCTTTGCTAACAGCTGCAACCTTGTCTTTACAAACAACAATCTTTGCTAACAGCTACATTAAATACAACTGTAACAATTCAGATTAAACTTAGTCCTTTTTCGCGATATTTNAACAATCTTTGCTAACAGCTACATTAAATACAACTGTAACAATTCAGATTAAACTTAGTCCTTTTTCGCGATATTTTGGTTGTTTTTTCATTGTTAAATTATGTCGAAAATATTTCAGGAAAAAACAGTAGTTAAGTTAACATCACAAATTTTTTTTCTGATTTAAGAAAGAAAGTCCTAGGGTAAACTACCATCAAATATGAAACGATTATTAACTACAGAGTTAAGAAGATAATTAAATAATGTTTTCCGGTAATACTACCGTTTGTCTTACTATTCACAACCTAAATCATCAATTATTTAATTATATAAAGTCAATGCGTACATTCAGAGAAAAAAAACTAAACTTTTCATTCATTCCCATCCTTTGATACTATAATAGTGTTCAAACTAACGAACGTTATGAAGTTAAATTTGACAAGGACATACCATGGTATAGGAAAAGCATGGTTAGTGAAGCACACGAATCACGGAAATATCCTGCATTCAGTGAATCGCATCTGCAGGAAGTGAATGCTGATTGCTTGTCCGCTGTCCTTGGTAGTTTTATGTTGCCGACTCTTATCTTTTGGTTACGAAACAATCCCTTCGTAATTATGTCTCTAGTATTGCAGAACACAAAACGACAGAACGCAACTTCTGTAGCAAGGATTGTATACATGTCGTAAAAAGATTAGTTAGAATTTGGCAATTGATTTACAAATAATTCGCAATGGCCGAATAATATCTGATTAGGTAGCTTGCTTGCTGATAGTGTGATAAAATGGTAGCCCAGTAACAAACACGTAAAAAAAAAAGCCGTAAAAAACATTTTACAGGACGTAAAGAAAATTTCAGTTTACATTCTTATGCTATCATACAAGCTCATTAGAGTGGAAGAGAAACGTGAGTACAGCTTGTGCATTACAAAATAAGGAATCTAGAAAGTGTTTTTAAATTTTTAAACTTATATGAATGACAAAAGTGTATGCTCTATGGAGACAGGGATTATATTTTTATATGGGTTTTCTTTAATCAGTAGTGGCTTTTGCATATAATATAGTATTCTCGTCAGTGAATTGACAGATTTTTTTTTAAGTTTTTCGTTGTGTTTCATAGCTTTAAAGTACACTCCTGAAAGAAAGCCTAGCACCACACCAGGATGTATGAGTTACTAGGCTTCTCTGCACAAGAGAACGTGTGGGATGGAAATACACGCTGTATGTACAGAATGGCACGCCAGACTGGCCGAATGCACTTCTGTAAAGCTCAGGCTGTTCCAGCATGCCCTGTTATGAGCGACATAACACACGCAGCGCCAAACTACTCTCAGATGTACATTTTGACGTAAACACACAAACCAAACATTTTTGAAACCGAAATGAATGTGCCTGTACTTGAATGTGTGAAGGATTATGTTTGGAGTACATAATAATCGTTTTGTCGTAGATAATATTTTATATAAAAACAATATAANTATTTTTATATGGGTTTTCTTTAATCAGTAGTGGCTTTTGCATATAATATAGTATTCTCGTCAGTGAATTGACAGTTTTTTTTTTAAGTTTTTCGTTGTGTTCCATAGCTTTAAAGTACACTCCTGAAAGAAAGCCTAGCACCACACCAGGATGTATGAGTTACTAGGCTTCTCTGCACAAGAGAACGTGTGGGATGGAAATACACGCTGTATGTACAGAATGGCACGCCAGACTGGCCGAATGCACTTCTGTAAAGCTCAGGCTGTTCCAGCATGCCCTGTTATGAGCAACATAACACACGCAGCGCCAAACTACTCTCAGATGTACATTTTGACGTAAACACCCAAACCAAACATTTTTGAAACCGAAATGAATGTGCCTGGACTTTAATGTGTGAAGGATTATGTTTGGAGTACATAATAATCGTTTTGTCGTAGATAATATTTTATATAAAAACAATATAACACTATATCTGTGATGAATTTAGTAAAACGTCATAACGGAAAATAAGCAGTTATATTATAGCTTCAGTATCTCCCAAACATAAAACATTCAAACTAAGTTTGAATTTCCCGAACATAAATAGAAAATATAATCTCTTCAAAGTGTTGGTTTCAACATGTTAAAAGATTCTCATACATCCAGGAAAGCAGAAACGTGAAGTAAAGTTAAACAGTAAGCCATGTAATATAGATCCCGATTAATAAAGTTCACGTGTATCGCTTAAGTGCAACGCATTAGAGGTGATCATGATTACAATAGTCAACAAATTACAGAAGGAATAGTGCTATTATAAAATGAATATTTATATACTCGTTACGAGAAGCTGTTTTAATCAGTTCATTGTTGAAAATTATAAAACATGCCGGCGAATCAAACTACCGACTTTAATTAATAAACAATACATTACCATTTTGCATCTTCCGCCGTGTACAAGACACTAAAATGTAAGAAAATGATTCATGGCTCCTCATGAATAAGTACGGACTTTTAGAAGTAGTTCAACTACAACTAGTCAACTACAGTAAGCATTTTAGTTATAATCTATTAACGACATCTTCACCTTTTTTTTAACAAACCTTCAAAAATTCACCCCAGGCGTAACATTTATGCTTATTTTAAAAATAAACCGTATATCAGAACGGTTTTATACTGTAATTTAAATTTAGGTATTAAGGATTCTGTAAAATAAAACTGTCACTTATATTTCAAACATAAATTGTAATCATTACTTCGTAATAAATGTTAACTAAAACAGACGATAAACTATGTGTTGACAATGATGGATAANGAATAAGTACGGACTTTTAGAAGTAGTTCAACTACAACTAGTCAACTACAGTAAGCATTTTAGTTATAATCTATTCACGACATCTTCACCTTTTTTTTAACAAACCTTCAAAAATTCACCCCAGGCGTAACATTTATGCTTATTTTAAAAATAAACCGTATATCAGAACGGTTTTATACTGTAATTTAAATTTAGGTATTAAGGATTCTGTAAAATAAAACTGTCACTTATATTTCAAAAATAAATTGTAATCATTACTTCGTAATAAATGTTAACTAAAACAGACGATAAACTATGTGTTGACAATGATGGATAAAAAAATGTCACGTAAAATGTAATTAAATTGAGTTTTGGAGTACTATTTGTGTAAATGGTTTTTTTACTGAAATAATTACTTTTCATGTAACCCGTGTGGAAACACATTCCATTGTTACATATTTCAAATATTTATTTTTTTGGTGTCTATGCAAAGGCAATAAATGGTGCCTATTTCCGCCTTTTTTAGTCAGGTGAAAATAAATGTTTTATAGACGAAGTGTATCTCATTTTTTGCTTTTTTTAGAATTTATAAAATTTCGTAATGCTTGTTTAGTTCACAAATTATGGTTACTTGTATTCAATTTTATCCATTTTGTACTAATAACAGCAGATAAAGATATTACCATTCGTTATTTAGAAATAAAACGTGATTTCTTTGATTGAAGACATAATAAGTCTGCATTTAGTTGTGATGGCGAGACGAGTACGACTTGGCAGTTAGTGAGAATGGCAAAATGGCGTGTTGATGAAGTGAGTGTTATTTTCACACTTGAAAAGTTTCCGGATGTCGTTTGTTTATTCTCCCTACGCAATTTTAAAAGTGGTGGTGAATTTGTTTTCTAATACAGCAATAAATACCTGCCAACATGTGTCGTGTCATGCGCTTGATATACTTAATGAGAATTCAGTACCTTCATGTGTTCAATGTGTGGTGACGAATACTGGACGTAAGAGGTTTATACATGTTTAGCCAGGAGCATTTGTTAAGACTAGAGTAATTATTTGAAGACCACTTCCGCTTCCATCACGACTTAAGTGTTTGAAACACGGTTATTGAAAGTGGTTAGAATTTTCCGTGAGCTGAATATTTTCCCCGGCCTCAGTGAATTTCTGAAAATGCTTAAGTCAAGTGAAAAATAAAAGAAGCGTGACAAAAACGACGTAAGCAGAACAACTATGAGCCCAATCAAAGTACGAGTTTCAGTGCGCATGCGCAAGATTGTTTACAACGTCGCCGCAATATTTATGTTTGATTCTGTCGTTCATGGGTGCATTACGTGATAAAATAATCGACATGAGCTGTGTGCTTAGAAATGCCGTGGATGCTCTCTTTTCATTTTTTTCTCCCCCATAATATTATTTTCCTGTCCTTTTCTGCGTAAAAATATGTGGTCTTTTATAATAAATTATTTTTTCTGAATGTTAATTTCAGACAGGGGGTATAATTGATCATATATCTTAATCTACCCCTCAACCCAGTAATAGACTCGAATAATCATAAGTTATAACCCGCACCAGTCCATTTTACATGGATTTTACTATAAAGGACGTATTAGTTAAGCTTGCTGTGCATTTTTATGCAGAAATAAAAGCTGTGTTCACGTCGGTAATATTTACCAAAAAGTGTACTTCCAAAACAGTATTTTGAATCATTAAAATTCAAGCTTTTGGAGCTGCTTCTGGCATACATTTTTAGTAACTGTACTGCTTTCACCCTTATTTTCAGCCCAATGTAAACATGATATATCCCTCCGCCGCAAGTAACAAAGATTGGTAGTTGCCGGAACTATGTTCATGTGCTGCTACGGGAAATCTCTAAATAGTATAAAACAAAGTCGCTTATCCGCGTCTGTCTGTGTTTTTGCTTAGTACTTCTAAACTACTTAATGGATTTTGATGCGGTTTTCACCATCATTTAGAGAATTTCTTCAGAAAGGTTTCGTTGTATAATACATTTGTATTAAATGTAAGGATAGTAGAGAAATATCAAACCGTTTGTAATAAAGTCGTTAAAAACCACTTTTAGGGCGCCTACATGGCTTGCACTGACTAAACCATAAGAGATACAGCAAATTAAAGTCCTACAGAATTGTAACCGTCAAAAATATCTTCAGAAAAGTCCACGATAGCATATATTTATCGTTTAAGGATGACCCATAGTAACCATTTTTGTCTTTCAAAGTATCGCTGTAAAAACTAAATTGTTACCGGGCGAAGCCGGGCCGGTTCGCTAGTATCTCATAAAAATATACCTCATACAATCCACACGATTAACAATATTGCTAACTTAAAACAATTGCTGTAAGTACGCAAGGTCCATGCTGGTATCACTTGCTGTAAGTACGCAAGGTCCATGCTGGTATCACTTGCTGTAAGTACGCAAGGTCCATGCTGGTATCACTTGCTGTAAGTACGCAAGGTCCATGCTGGTATCACTTGCTGTAAGTACGCAAGGTCCATGCTGGTATCACTTGCTGTAAGTACGCAAGGTCCATGCTGGTATCACTTGCTGTAAGTACGCAAGGTCCATGCTGGTATCACTTGCTGTAAGTACGCAAGGTCCATGCTGGTATCACTTGCTGTAAGTACGCAAGGTCCATGCTGGTATCACTTGCTGTAAGTACGCAAGGTCCATGCTGGTATCACTTGCTGTAAGTACGCAAGGTCCATGCTGGTATCACTTGCTGTAAGTACGCAAGGTCCATGCTGGTATCACTTCTTGTTTCTTTTGTTGTGATTTGTATAGGACTTGATAATAACTATTTCCCAGTACTGTGTTCATGCATCTTGTCTCCTTCTGACAAGGTGATTTAAGCAGTCATGGAATTTATCACAAGTTAACCGGCATGCTGCTGACTGCTCTAACACAAACACATGACATACTTTCTGCCAGCGCACTGAACATGCTGTTAGCGCCACAAGTTCTGGTGGCTCGCCGCACTAGATGCCTGCACTAAAACATTCGTTGCACTGCGTAACTGATGATGCGGAGACTAATGTTTTCAGTACGGCATCAGGCTGCGCGCGCAGCTGCCTCTCCCCTCGCTGGCCATAGCTCGTTTCCCTGTAAACTCCTCCGCCAGCAATTGTAGTGCCAGCAGTGCTCACAGCAAACACGCCAGACATGCCAGCTGCTTATCAAGCTATTCGCTTCAAAGGCGACGACGGATGCTGCTGAGAAAGGAAGTTAAGAACATGTCAAACAATTCTCTTCCCGGCGTTGTTTTGCTCGTACAGTCGTCGCTCGACATGCCACTTTACTGGACTAACTCACGGGCTCACGTCCACGACAGGCTACCTAACTGTAGCTACTGATGCCAGCATGACAATAACTTACTTACTTTCGGTTGACTGTACGAACAGTGACACGCGAGAGCCGCGATAACAGACTGTTGTTTACACACGGCGTATGCGCGTTTCGTGATTTTGAAAGTAAGAGCGGGAAATTATTACTACTGAAGCGCACATTATCAGCTGTAAAAATACACCTCACGTAAAATAACAATAGTTATTATTTTATTGTTTAGTATACTTGACATAGTTAGTTCGTTAAAAAGCGAACTACTTTTATGTGAGTAATAGATACTGAGCAAAGGTTAACCAATCAGAATAAGACTAGCCGTCGTGGATATGTACAGCTGAGTGACTAAAATAAGCGTTACAGAAGTATGGAGATTGAAGGAGTGGTTATGTGCATGTGTGTGTTGTGTCAGGTGTGGGCCTGATGACGTGGTCGCCTCTCACAATGGGCCTGGTGTCTGGCAAGCTGGAGGAGGGCGGAGTCCCCTTGTTCGCCCGCTCTTCCCTCAAGGTAAGCTGTCCCTCTACATTCCACACATATGCAGGGGCTGCGGTGGTTTAGTGGTTAGACTACTCGCCTCACATCTAGGCGAACCGAGTTCGATTCCCGGATTTTCGCATGTGGGAATCGTGTAGGACGATGCCGCTGGTCGGCGGGTTTTCTCGGGTATCTCCCGTTTCCCCCTCCCTTTAATTCCGGCGCTGCTCCATACCCATCTCGATTCACCCTCATCGGCCCTCAAGATCTCGATGTTAAGAGCCGCCCAAATCTCTTCACTCACCCACTCACTCTTCACATGTTTCACTGCCTGATTCCGTGCTATAACTTCTCAGAGTTTGTTGTAGCTTCCTCAGTCGAAATATTATTATTTTATCTTTTCCACATACACTGAAATAGGTGGTCGTCCTTTGAACACAGAATTCCGTAATGAAAATGTCACAGTTGATAACGTCCTCACTTATGAAATTAAGATCAATTTTACCAATATTGTACACTGGGCTTTAGAGTAGTACCTACAGCATAGACGGGTGGTTATATGTTACTCATGGCCAAACCTTTAATGTTCAGAACACTGTATTCATCTGTATAGCTGTCCCTAAGACACTAACACATTTCTTCCAGCAATTAACCGCTCTTTACTATGTGTCTTAAATCTTAGTTACAGAAATCTTAAATCTTCATTATTTTCAGTTTTTGAAATAAGCCGTATGCGATCAGGGTGATGTAACAGATGAGAATCTTCGAAGGTCTGTGTTATGACAGTACACTGGTAGGTTGGTTGGTAGGTAGGTAGGTCGGTAAGGCCTACAATCTCGTGAACAGCGAGGTCATTAGAGACGGAGCATGTTGCTCAGACACAGAGGATTGGGAAAGGAATAGACCATGGCCTGCAGGAAGGAACAAGCCACAGTATTGTGGAGTGGTTTTGGGAATCCATGGAAAACCTTACGAATGCAAGTCTCCTAGTGTTTACCATTGCGCCACCTCGCTCCGTAAAGTCTCTCTCTCTTTCTCTCTCTCAAGCTACTTTGAGAATCCTGAGTCGAGGCTCTCCAGATTCGTACCAGACACGCTATCACCGAATACGGCACCATCGTGTACGATGTGTGGATAGTATGTAATGGTACAGGACCCCCCTAAGGCTGTACATATGGTAGGAAGGAAGCTGACGAGTGGCATGGCGTCCATGATGCTTCCGGAGTAAACAACCCTCGGTCTGTCTCTCTATATGGATAATTTTGCCTCTGTACTTTGGTGAAAAAGAAAGTGTTAGTGGCATCTCCCCGGGATCATGATTAGCAATGAACAGAGCAGGGTGTATACGTGAGGTTGCTTACGCAACTCAGATGCTTACTAAGCTTCACTCCACATCTGAATAAGCAAATATTTCACTGTTTCAATCAGTTAACAGTACTTGACTGATTCAACCATCACTACAGAAAATTTAACTAATGAATTAGTAAAAAAAATGCATGTTTTCCTTCATTCATTGATTCAGTGACATTTTCCACTAATTCGTCAACCATTTTTTTTTTCACTGTTTTTCAGTGATTTGTCTTTCGACTGATGGATCAGTTACACAAAGTTTAAAAAATGGCCGTTAAAGAACGTGTATCAAATAAAATAACAGCGCATAAAGTAAAAAAAATAAGTACTTTCTAAACTGTGAATTTCGTCTGTCGTAACACCATTTTACGACGTAACATGAGTATTCTGTCTTTAATTCCGCCTTTACGTCTTTCATTTCGTTTTCACGTAATTATCACGGCGCTCGGTTTGAAGGTTTGAACTGTATTTAACGTGGTGAAGTGAGTGCATTCATACGTACTATTTGTTTAAACAGCCCTAACGTTACCAATTATACTAAAAACGAATAGAAAGGGCATACAATTGAAAAAAAAACTACACACTCTAAATAAGTATAAATAATATATATAATTCGCCCCTTATTAGTTACGTTGACTTCGTAGCTCACATGGTAAGGTGACGGTCTAATAGGGCGAAATGGGAGTGGCATTGGTACTGTCCCATCCACCCGCTAAGGTTAATTTTTGTTTTCTGTTTTTTAATTACCGTAAATTGAGAGATATAAATAGTGGCTATCGGAAATATGGTTATTTCTCGTCATTTTTAGCTAAACTCAAATAATAAACGATATTTCATTTGCTACACGCAGTTGGCGGTCACTTATTCAATCTGTGAAATCGTTACACTGGAACAACCACTGGAAAACCACTGATTATAAGTAGAGCAATTTTCACTGATTCGAGTAGTTTAATTTCACTGCGAATCAGTGGTTTTTTACTGACTCCCGAATTTAGAGTGTAAGAGGATAGTTTAGGAAGAAGCAACCGGATCTTTTGAAGACCTACACGTGACGTCTCCATCAGGACATTGCACTATCTGTGAAGTAATTGTTAGCGGACAAGCGAGTCGCAGTGCTCGAGCTCTCATCCGCCAGATCTGCGGTCCTTGTCACATCTGCCTGTTCCCCGAAGTGAAAAGTCTATTGAAAGGTACTCGTTTTCATTCCGTTGAAGAGGTTGAAAGGAGAGCCAGTCGGTTGAAGATGGTGACAGTTTAACTGAAGCACTGCTTTGACGGTGCATTCCAAATCTGAATACGTGATTTAAATATATGATGACTTTATTGAATCTTCGATTAGTAAGCTGTTATCTACCGGCTGAACAGTGGTATTCACTGAGGTTTTACTGACACGCCAGTGCAATTCACTAGGAATCAGTACAAATCGCTGTTTAAACAGTTAATATCGGTAAAATTATCATTATAACTGTACTGATTCAAGTGGAGTAGAATTAACACATTTGCAGTAAAATTCGCTGATTTTGAATAAATTGAACTGTTTCGATGTAAATGCGGGAAGATGGTTACACAGTGGTGTATAGATAGGTAAAGGTAGAGTGATGGGGTTTAAAGGTACGAATTATATTTTGGCATTAAAAAAAATTTCTCACCAGTCATATACGTCAGTTAATAACCGCGCTTCGTGCATTGACAAACCAAAGTGTAGGCGATAGTACCGAATACAATCTTGAAAGAACAAACTCTAACATAAAAATATATTTTGTCATATTAAGAAAGTATGACTTTGCTCGCCCAGAATTTAAATATATATATGTATATATACGCACATACAAAAGCTTTTACCTGCGGCTTCGCTCGCGTGGTCATAGTAACAAACTTATACTAAGAAATAACGGTATTTGTTAGTAGACAGACACTGGTCATAAACGCAGAACAGATCACTAACGGTGTCATTTTTTGGTGCTAGAATCGCTCCTTTACATAGCCACTGGTCGTCATTTATATTTCTTTCTAGATCTGGGAAAACGCTAGCAATCAGTTCCGTATCACTCTGCACCAAATAACTAAAATCCCCCGTTAGTGACACACAGCCCTCGGCATTGGTTTCTAACCGCACATCTCACATTTTTAATATTGTATCNTGGTTTCTAACCGCACATCTCACATTTTTAATATTGTATCAGCATAATGTCCTTTATCAACGTCATTGTAGAGGTGCACTCTCATATTTGTCGTCAAGCTGAACTTCTTGACATTTGCCCATAAGCTTGACGACTTGAGACAGGCTTTGATTTCATCTGCAGGTGTGCCCCTCTGAATCACCGATAGAGTTTGGCGGAAGTCACCAGCCAGTAATACAACCATTCCTCCCATAATGTCTGTATTGTTTCGTATATCCTGTAGAGTTTGGTTTAGGGCCTCTGTTGCTTTTTTGTGTGGCATTGTCCTTTCGTCCCACACTAACAACTTACATTGACGCAGCATTGTACGCCGAGCGCCATTTTTACTTTTTTTTTCGTGAGGGAATTAGATATTTTTTGGGATAAAAATTAGCTTAGGTCACTTCTTGGCCCTCCGTCTATCCCTATGCAAAAAATCACGTTGATCCGTTGCTCCGTTGCGACGTGAAAGTACAAACAAACAAACTCACTTTCGCATTTATAATATTAAGATAATATTAAGTTGAGATCTAATTAATAAGAGGCAAATATAAATTAATTATAGCTTTCTCCCACAGCAAAACTTCTTTAGTCCTGATATTAAATATTCCACCTGGTGTTTTTAATATGCTTTAGATACTAGGCTTCTGAAGCAGAAAGCAAATTACAGCAAAGGCTTATAAACGAAATTCTGAATTTGGTTTATAAGCATTTGCAATTGTATTATTTGGGGGATTTCAATATCTCGTCAGGTTTAAGAAATATAAGGTATTCATAAATTTTTCACCCCTTTTCACCTCTTCATTTTTTCGGATTTCAAGAAAATGCTTAAATACATTTTTGGCTCTTTTGTAGGTATTTTTTATGAAGCTAGAAACACGCCAATGTCGGATCTAAGAGAAAAATGCACCTGAGATATCATATTTTCATATTTCTACGTCCTATTTTATGTCCTGTGCCTTGTGCTGAGTCAGCCAGTCCTTTCATATACAGAGTGTCGTAGGATGCCGCGAAGGACATCCCGTTGTTTGCAGTTTGTGATAACAAGACAGAAGAAATTTCGTTACCTTAAAAATTTTCTTCTCTTCAATTGGACAGAGTTATTTAGACGGCTGTACGTTTGAAAATGTATCCGTAGCTTTCAGCTATAGAAAAAATTTAGTTATCCTGTTAGCATAATGACTAAGTGTAGTTTCGTAAGAACAATCTTCTCTTAGGGTTTTAAACGATAGTAATAAACATATTGATCAACGCATAACTTTATACCTTTCCCAGTTCATAAATGATTGCAACTGGAATTGTAAAAAGGTATTTTTACAATAAATAATAAGGAATATTCAAATTGGTTTCTGAAGAAATATAGTGCTGGTAACCACTAAGGAATATTTAGGTTCTCTTAAATTTAAGGTTATTATTTATCCTACCCTTTGCATCGTAACATGGCTCTAATACTGTAGAGATATTTTATATGTCTTGACAAGTAGATGGCTCTATTAATGGAGTAAGGTGTACAGATTCTTCTTTACATTAAGGATAAAGATTCAGAAAACAGGACAGCCATTTAAACTTATTTGTCTTAATTAAACCTTGAGACACCATTTTAAACTCCCTAAAGAGTTCTTCTGATTTTTCAATCGGGCAGAAGCAATTATGACCTACTCATAAAATTCATCAGAAAATTGAGTAAACTCATATTTTCAATTTACACTTCTCATAAAAGCCACTACTACCCAACCCCAATATTATGGCATGTATTATTAACTTTGAATTTGAGAAGTAAGTTATTAAACACTAAAATTTTTATGAATAAATAATTAATGTAATTTAACGATTCTAACATTTACCATTTGTGTATTTTTCTAAGGGAATACTTAATTATTTAAACCTGAACACGCTCTAAAAATATCGGACAATATTTATTCAAGTTTCGTTTTTTAAGCTGTTTGCTATACCAAGGTTTAGGACAAATGGTATTAAAATGACTGACTTTGTCAGAAATGAAATATTCTTGCATCATGTGTGAAGCTGTATAATTTGCATTCACTGAGATAAATGTTTATTTCATTTTCCCACAGAACAAGTATTCGTCGTTCAGTTGGACAGAAGATGAAACGCAGGCGGCCAATAAAGAGGCAAGTATCAACGCCGCGGCTGCGAGCATTACACTTTTCTTTTATATTTAAGCAACCTTTTTTAATTTAAAATGGGTTTAGATTCAAAGTGTAACACTTGTATACCTGACTTCACAATTGCCTGCAAAATGGTTGCGTATATTGATTGGTATAACTTACAAATATTTTAAGTCCCTTTGGTAAAAATTATGTTTTATCACATTTATGCTTACACGAAAATAATTATTTTCCGCATTTTTTATATTAAAGTCTTTCTGCCGCTATGTTCTAATTTGCAGATCTTATAGCTCTTTCTATAAGGTGCCGGTAACATTTAGGCAGGAAACAGTTTGTTCAGAGTTACGTTTTAATAACAGCATGTGANCTCTTTCTATAAGGTGCCGGTAACATTTAGGCAGGAAACAGTTTGTTCAGAGTTACGTTTTAATAACAGCATGTGATAGTCACAAGTACGTCACTCGCTCGAAATATTTTCCGCATATTTCATGTTTATTAAAATCTGAATGAAACCTTTGTAGCAAAGCATAAGTACAAATTTAAAAGATTTTTTTTTTTTAATAAAAAAGGACTAGGTTTATTACCTCCGTGGTCTGTGAGTTCCTTTCCAACGTTTNCTCTTTCTATAAGGTGCCGGTAACATTTAGGCAGGAAACAGTTTGTTCAGAGTTACGTTTTAATAACAGCATGTGTTAGTCACAAGTACGTCACTCGCTCGAAATATTTTCCGCATATTTCATGTTTATTAAAATCTGAATGAAACCTTAGTAGCAAAGCATAAGTACAAATTTAAAAGATTTTTTTTTTAATAAAAAAGGACTAGGTTTATTACCTCCGTGGTCTGTGAGTTCCTTTCCAACGTTTCTGTGGTCTGTGAGTTCCTTTCCAACGTTACTGTGGTCTGTGAGTTCCTTTCCAACGTTACTGGAAAAAGTGACTTAGAAAATTGAAGATTTTTGTTTCATTACAAGCTTACCCGGCCACGCGTTGCTGTGGCATAAAAGATTTTGGTTCTGAACATTTCTGGGAAATTAATTGAAAGAAGTATATGTGTTTCAAAATATTTATTGTTGAAGTACTTGTTTGTATACTATGTTTTTAGTTTTACCATCTTCCGCGCGTATGAATAAGTTGTGTGGTTTTCCTACTCTAGAACACGATACATACAATTGGCCGTGCGAAAAACATTCTGTTTCTAAATCTATTCCGCACATTTGCAATGACTGCCCTTGAGCTTTGTTTATTGTTATTGCAAATGCCAATCTGACTGGAAACTGTGTTCTTTTAAAGTGAAAGGGAATTTGTAATGGAATAATAGAACAACAAACTGAAATGTTCAAAGAGATAGCTGTCAACAAAGGCGCTTCCTGAAGCGAAAGCATGGTAAAAATGAGCTTTCTGCATATTTTAGTACCTTTGCAGGTAATACAGATAAAAAGGGAAGGTGTACAAACACTCGTGGGAACGATAGGAAGGTTTATAAAAAACCAGAATAAAAATAGGTTGATTTTTTCGGGAGTTATACGCGTCCGAACAAACGGACACAACATTTATATATATATATATATATATATATATATATATATATATATATATATACGGTTTGAATATTCAGTGGCGTATTTCAGTCAGACTTTATCCACCCACCAGTGATCATGTGATACGAACATATTCGAATAAAAAAAACCATGCATAGTAAGAAAATAGTTTTTTTTCTACGAACGCAAATCATGCAGTAAATAACTCGGTATAGTATTAATTCAACAAGGCAATAACCTCGTACACTCAGGAGTCGTGTTTCTCTTATTTTTAATATAATTATAAAAATGAAAACCTTTAAAAAAATTTAAAAAATATTTATGTTTAAAATATATTTAAAAAAATTAATTAAAAAACTATTTCCCCATGACCAACATGCAAAACATTTCAGCAGCACTGTCCAAGTATACAACCTGTTCAGTGTTTTGCATGCAGTAACATGTTACGAAATATTTCTTCATAATCACACCAGTTTCTAAGAGTTAACTTTTTAAGTGTAGGTTTTTTAATGTGTCTTTCAAGTGCTGAAATTAAAATAAATTTATAAACTTTACGTAGATGAAAATTTAAAATTTGTCTAATTTTTGCGCGCATTTTATATTTTTATTTGTTACCGTTTGCTGAGGTTCGAATTTTTAAATTCTGATATTTTGCGTATCCATTCAAATGGCAGGATATAGCACAAGTAGTTTTTTCCCGTGAATCTTGTAAAACATACTTATCAGTGAACTTCCATTGCTGGAATGTTATTGATTGTGGACGCATGGCATTTTTTTTATAGAAACAGATCAGCAAACACGCAATTTATTAAAAAAACCAAGCAAAATAAACTTATATAATTTCCTGTGGAAAGTTTTCAATTTTAGTAAACAACTCACATTGTTTACCGAATTTTAAATTTGTTTTCTGGCAAATGATTTGCCCGGAATAGTAAAGATATTCAGTCTCATTCACTACTGTTTGTAAATTACGCCGATTTACACATGCCGGCACATACCCGGTTTATCTAAAAGATAAATTGTGTTAAAATATGTGCGTATAAAATAATGCACCGAAAAATTAGGAGTAAGCCATGTTTACTCGAGATGTTATGGTGAGCATGTACATTACGCTATTTTCCAATTATTTTAAGAGTTTGAGCATAGCCATAGTTAAATAAGTAGGCGAAAATTTTGCTTACATTTGAAAATTACTTTGGTGGAAGACTATTAGTTTTATAACTTAAGTAAAAGTTTATTCGTATCAATAATTAATGCTTATTTAGCACTCATAATTAAGAAAATATAGGTTTTATTTTTGGTTCATCTATAAAAAGAAATTTAGGAAATGCGTGTCCAATGCTGCAAATATTTCTATGTGAACACTTATTAACATATAAACATAAAGATTGGCCCCGAGTTATGAAATATAGTTCATCCTATAATATATTTTTATATTACAAATTGCATAGCTCTGAAAGTTTATTATTTTTATGGACACTTTGAATAATATTCAAATGATATTAAGAAAAATGTGATGAAAATAAATGAGTACATTGAATAAAAAATGTGTTTCAATGCTTTTTTTTTAGGGAAGTAAATTAAACATTTTGTTCTTTAATTTTAATTTAAAAATTGAGTGCTCTACTAAATTCAGTTTTGCTCGCAGGGGAAAACCGTAATAAATGCTGGAGGTAATACTAAGAGTTAAAAATAAATAAATAAATAATTTACTAATCATATAGACACTAAAATTAGTAAGCACAAGGTGTACATCGATTTTATACATGATGAACTATTTAATTCACCCTAATTTCCCGACTATTTATTTACTAAAATCTGCCAGGGTGGTAAATGTCCCTATCAAACCGAACTGAAAACTACACTAGAAAAAATTGCCATGTGGAAAATAATGAAAGAAGTAAGAACCATTATTTAGGGTGCACCACACGGGACATGACGTCTATCGGCTATGCTGGCTAACAAATATAAACGTTCGCAATACCTAACGGGGAAAAGTCGTTAGAGAAGACTTGTCATCTGATGTCCTACTATGGCGTTCCTCACCATCTCATTACATTGGCATATAAATTGAAGATATTATAGCATTTTTAATTTCATTGCGTATTCATAGTTTTAGAATGTCTCTAGGTACAGAAAAATGGCATTTTATTCACTGCGATCAAAAAGAATTAAATATCAATGATTAAAAAAATTTTATTAACAATTGACAAATTTCTAATAATCACATCTGTTGAATCTTGGAGTTTTCAAATACAGAGAGACCTCGATTGTCAGGCCCTCACTAACCCTGATTACCCGTTTATCCGGGTGGGCAGTTAAAGTACAGTATATAGAGAGTGTGAAATATTTTGTAAATAAAAGATAATAATAGATACAGTTACGTGTATTGTAAATAATTTTCTTCGGTAGTGCTGTATTTTATTTTATAACTGCATCAACAGCGGGGTTATTAAATAGGCGTACTGTAAAAATGGGTAATGGGAAGGGCATTTACCGTGCCCTATAGGCACCATATCAACATGAAGTGATTTCGGAAAACTTCGGAAGAACATTTAAATACATTAAGAATATAACTCGGGTGTTCTCTAATGTAAATGTAGTGTGTTTTTACTGGCCACATCACTCGGTAATGATGTTCGGTGCTAGTTAGTCCAGTTCAAAGAGGTGCAGGTGTTCCCCGTACAGTGACGGTGACTAGGTACTTATGTATGTTAAACTAAGATCTCGTTGACAGCGAGGTCTTGAAAGTTGGAAAAAGTTGCTTAGAAGAGTAGGAAGAGGGAAGTAATCGGTCATGGTCCGTGCTAAGGAACAATCCCAGCGTTCACCTTGAGTGATTTTGGACAACCTGTTGCGAGATGACTGGGGAGGGGATCGAACCCGGGTCCTCCCGAATGCGATCCCAGTGGGTTGTTACCACGACACCATCGGAGCTCGGTAGTGATGGGGTCAGGACACTCGCTCTCCACCAGAGCGAGCCGGGTTCGATTCCCGGCGGGGTCGCTCCCGGATTGCCGCACATGCGAGTCATGCTGGGGGACGCCTCTGGTCAGCGAGGTTCATCAGCCATGCCCTGTTTGCAGTCTGGCGCTGGTCCATTTGCACCTCGTTTCGCCCTCATCGGCTGTGAAGGCCTCGTTGTTGATAGACACCCGTACCCGCTCACACTCCTTCACTGCGCCACCTCGCTAGGTACGGGTGGGAAATGCAGGAGTGTGTGGAGGAGGCAGTGAGGGAACGTGCTTGTCGCAGGGCTACACGTGGATCAAGGAGCGGCTGCAGCCCGAGGAGACGCGCAGGCAGCACGACAAACTGCGCGACATCTCGCAGCTGGCGGAGAAGATGGGCTGCACCGTGTCGCAACTTGCCATCGCGTGGTGCCTCAAGAACGAGAGTGTGCAGTGCCTGCTCCTAGGCGCCGCCTCCGTCGACCAGCTCTACGAGAGCATACAGAGCCTGCAGGTGAGACAGCACTCCCCCGGCGCTCCTATACCTTCTCTCCTCTATCAACTGCGAGGGTACTGCACACATGCATATGCCTGCTTCCGAGCCAGTTCTCCTCTGCTCTACATACTGTCGCTTTGTTCAGCCTGCATGTGTGCCAACTGTATATACATTAGTAATACTCCCCATCCCCTCTTCATTCATGTGTGCCGGCCTCTTATGAACTTACATCCACTGTCTTTCTCTATTACCATGATCTGAAGATACAAATATATCTGACCGACGACTCAGAAGGGTCAAATTGTTCGTAGCCTCCCAACCTACTGTAATTCTCTTTCAGTAATTTTTTTTTAAGAATTCGATTGTTTTCTGAGATAATAATTTGGTTTTTTATGAAGTTAGGAGACAGCATCGGACATACACGCGTAATGACTCACACTTAACTAATCATAATTTCCACAACTGCAGGTGTTTCAATCCATTAGTTTGAGGTTCATTGTCTTCTTGCGTCTTCTCATTGACTGTACGTGTCAAAATACATGTAAGTGGACTCCTTAGTGGTGTCTGCCACTTACACATAAGTCACACTGTTTTACTTCTGAAGTAGTGTCAATTGTCCACAAACTGGCCGTCAATGCCCCCAAGTTATAAGATAGCAGCTGAGATGTTCTCACGATATCTGCAATTGTGCCAGGCACCCACGTGCTAGTCTTCACTGTTTTTACAGCAGCGAGGAATGTCTAGGAGTCACACAGTCACGCCTGCTGTTGCTATCTGCTACTGCAAGGTGTCAATATTCGCACACAACCATTGCCACGCCTACATGATCTACACAAAACATTTCAATACCCATAAAACTGCATTTGTTAACTGTGTAGAACGCTGTCTGATCTTTCGCTCCATTTCTGAATATTTCCAATATAACACAGATTCAGTACTTTGCGTGAAGTACCTATGAAAAGATACAGCTAATGAATCTACCATACACGAATATTTCATACACATAATTTTATTTGCATTTTATTTACACTACTGAGCTTCAGAAGCATTTCATTTCTTACCAGATATTATCGTATAATTATCTGAAAAATCACATGTATATGTAAGCAAAACTTTTATGATAAATGGGTTTAATTTCTCATGATATATTTATGGAAATAAACCATTTTGCTTTAGTGTGCCGAACATTTTCCTGCACGTCATGCAATATTTGTATGCATTCCTTAATAAGATTAAAACATTACAATATTTCACCACTCGGAATAGACAAACATAGGAGTTCTCTGAAATAAAAAAAAACTTGCAAATTTTTACATAAAATTTTTATTTAACTATTTTCAGCGTCATGTTCAACAAATGTATTATATTGTAGTAAATTCTACCAATATTCTTTAAAGGTTAAACAGAACATTTTTGTCGTGATTCCCTTAAATATAAATCTTCTAGTCGTTTAAAAATTTGTGGCCAAAGATACATATTTTAATTAAAACAAAAAATTAGTTAACCTGCATAAATTTTATCTAAAAGTTAAAGTTATTTAAACTAGTATGGATGGTATGATAATGTATAACTTTTCTTCTATTGAGAAGTATTATAATCGAACAATCTGTATCTTTAAATTTGTTGGGAATCGGTTGATTGGCACCTGAGAAATTGCATAAAAGCGTAATATTAATGTACTGCTATCTTCATAAATTGTGGACAAAAACTGTAAGGGTTAGTACAATATTTTAAGTTTTTCATCATAGAGAGTGCCAGCATATAACATTTAGTTTAAATTGTTTGCGACATAAGGCGCACTAACCTTAAATATTAATATGGCTGTTATTTTCCAAATATGTATCTACCCCCTTAAGTCATGTAAATTTAAATGGATTACTAATATATAACTCGTCGTCTGAATTTGGTATAAATCAGTGAATTGTTTCCCGAGGTAGTACATAAAATAAACGGCCCAACAGAAAATGTCACATCATGAAGGAATGCTGAAAAAAAATCAGAACTTGCACGTATAGATAGTCAAAAAGATGCATAAGCAATTATTTAATTTTCCCATACAGACAAATCTTTAATGGCTTAAAATACGTGTTTATCTGTACATAGTGAAGCCCCATCTTGTCGATACATTGCTGAACCCGAAGCAGCATCGACTAGATAAGTGTCCGAATAATGCCCTGGGGTATTGTGGACAACGTGCAGGTAATGATACTCCACAGTTTCCTGAGGGCGGGGGAAGGGAGGTATCCAACAGAAGTCCAATCCTGTATCGCATGTTCTCAGTTGAATATAGATGGAGATATCAGGCTGGCCAAGGAAGCACGGACACACCTCGTAAACCAGTGAGGCTGACCTTGGCTGTATGTGGCTGGACGTTATTATGTGGACAACGTAGTAACGTTGCGATGTCATTGCCAAGGACCGCAGCACTTCATCGACATAGTGGCGTTCTGTTACCGTGCATGCCACTCGTACTAGAGGCGAGTGGCTGTTGGAGCTGGAGGAACACCAATCCACGGTCCCACGCGCCGTGTGCCGCTCCCCAGCGCCAGAGGAATCCACCCGCTTGCCACGTCATTGTCCGACATTCGTGTAGTGATCATCATTGGTTTGACAGAAACAGGATTAATCACTGAAGATAGTACAGTTCCATTATGCGTCCCAAACATATCTGGTGCTACGTATTGACTAAAGTTCCGACACGGACCCGGCCCAGGGGACTAAAAATGTCGCGTCAACAACGCAAATGTTAAAAAAAACTACGAAAATAGCAAGACATTGCATTGTTGAGAAACGATATAGCCAAAAATACGCAGACCATCTAAGCGACGACGACGATGGAACAGAGTACTCAACAATACAGAGGCGAAACAGCCACTCATTCCGTGAATTTCAGCCGCACATGCAAACAAAATGTCATTACAGACCAGTAACATGAGGGAACGGCGTTCGGCATTCAGCGCCTGGTAACCTACTCGCAAGCCGCATGGTCAGTATAGTATATCTCAGACACAAGGCCCGTTTAAGAGGCACACGCAGCCAATCATATAATGGGTTCGCCCACATCAAAGGAACTGCCTCGCCATCTTGCCTCTGTGTATTTAACTACTCTGTGACAATAACTAGCTGTTTAGGGCAGCCTTCACATCAGATGGCTGGACAACAAACCTGCGACGGCCAATCGGCGCGACACTGTCCGTGTTGATATCGGAGCCTGCACACTTCGCACAACGTCTCCAGTCGTGGATTGTTGGTGTGCTACGGCACGGCGCGGCGTCTGATGTAATGACTTGTGTTCCGATGCCCGTCTCCGGGTTCCTTACCCACTACGGCTATGCGCATGTCCTTCCTGGGACCACTGCCACCAAGAGCGACCAATGGTTGTGACACTACGTTGCGTTTCTTCCTCAATACAGCGCAAGGACCAACCAAAGGTACGGGGACCTACGATAAAACCTTTCGTGAACTAATCCGTTTGAAGGAATTCGATACGACTGCATCTTAACGACATTACAACGCCTTGTTCGTTCTCCCGGCACAGTTACGGTCCAAACACTTCGCACTGCCGGGACGATGTTTGGAATGACGGCTCCGTGTGCTGGTTGTTCGCCTATATCATGCCCACGGCTCGTGTGATTGCCCAGAAATGGTATCAAATGCATAACAAGCATATGCACATCCACTTTTCTGGTTATATGATAGTGCATTTACGCCTGCGTGTTTTGGCACTTTCTCTGTCGGTACGTGTAACTGATCATGATTTTACTAACATCTTGGCCACCTTAGCATATTTTCCATTTGTACTGTTACTGATTTTAGCTCCGAAGCAACTATAGGAAGTATTATCCNCTTGGCCACCTTAGCATATTTTCCATTTGTACTGTTACTGATTTTAGCTCCGAAGCAACTATAGGAAGTATTATCCAATTAACTGATCACATTTTTTTTTTGCACTCACACTTGTTTCCCGGGATAACACCGAGTCTCATATTCCATCAACTAGTCTGAGCACAGTCTAACAAAAAAAAAATCCTCTCTTTAAGANCGGGATAACACCGAGTCTCATATTCCATCAACTAGTCTGAGCACAGTCTAACAAAAAAAAAATCCTCTCTTTAAGACACACTACCACAGAGCAATTCTTATGCACGCGCCATGCGTACTATCTAATTGCCAACATGAGGCAGTTTAAGCTGTAGTTTTTTGTGTTGTAATACTTGTACAGGTTTATCACAGTTAAAAGCTGTTCACGGTTAATTGATCATTTATTAAAGCCCTGTTTAAGATATACTTCTCTCCTTGTATTTTATAATTCCGCCATATGCAAAATGTGCGTTGGCATGGGCTTAATGACTTTAACCACGTGTCAGTCAAATGGAAAAGTGAAATTGTAAGGAACCCCAAATGTGTTACTAATATTCCATTTTGTACTGTAATGTCTATCAAGTATAAATAACACTAACTTTATTTGTTATTAATGTAAACGTTATGCTCGTAATACAACGTCAAGACTTAAACTGTCTTTCTAGGTTCACTGCCAACTTAACACGGAGCCTCCATGCCAGAGTAAACGGTAGTTTTTAAGCAATTAACGAGCAGTGATTTTTTTTTTAGATTTTGATTTCATAATACTGACTTCAGCGTGAACAGCTAATAATTCAAGAGAGATCCGGGGTATCGACCATTCATGGTAACTTCCAACTTTTCTCAGCCCTGGTTAGGTTTCACTTTCAGGGTATTCCTCCGCCTCGTGCGAACAAAGCTTTACCAAATCTAGAAATCTACACCTGAGTGACAACGCACCACGTTCGTGCGCACTCGCTTTATCACTTTAATGACATTTTGCTTGAGAAGTATTTCCAACAAACGTATTTTTTCACTATGTTTTTGTGAACATTAATTATGCATGATATTTTATAGTTTATATAAAATATAATTAAAAGTTCTATTTATGCAAAAAATAACATACTTTTATGTGAACAGACGTATAAAGGGCTTGCGATGTAGGACATGTTAAAGGAACAATCAAACACGCCACACATAGGATGATTTTTCAAATGGTTTCTTCTCAGGCCGTGCAAAGTGTAGAGTGTGAAAGTACAAAATTTGCCATTGCCTCCTCTCCCCCCCCCCCCTGACCACTACCCTTCCCGAACGAAGCGTCCAACACTCCAAAAATTATTTCAAATTATTATACACATATTAGTATACAGTTAACAAAAATTCAACAACAGCAAGCTCATATTAAAGTAATGGTAACTACAAGAAATTACAGTTTCTCTAATAAAGGCTATTGACGGTAAACTGAGCACTTTTGAAAGCCCTCCTTAAGATCTGCTTGTATGTACAACGCAAATTCTTCCAACATGTACACTTAGCATTGCCATGAGTCAGGCATCGGTCAGGGGAAAACTCTGTAATCATTGATGCATTAAACACTTTACTTCTTTGCTAATTCTTACACCTGCGTGCTTTAAAAAAGAAAAAGTAAAATGAATTGTTTCAGCACTCACAAACCATAAACTGACAGTTTTAATTCAAAATTAAGGCGTGGAAGTTCTTTCCCTCCGTCGTTACCAACTTTGCTGGGTGGAAACATCAGCTGCCCGTTCGCAAATAGGCAGTTGGGGGCATTGACATTTTTGCCGTGAACAGTCTTTATTTAGTTTACTGGCATTCTGTCTCAATTTTCCGCCTCTTGTATAGTCCATTCACGGTAACTTCCACCTTTTCTGAAGCCCTGCTGAAGTTATACTTCCAGGATACTCCTCCGCCTCGTGCAAACAAAACTTACATACCGCATTCGTGAGCACTTATTGTTATAATATTTTGCATAAAAACTATTTTTTACGAGGATTACCAACATAGCTATTTTATTCATTTTTCTTTAATCACATTAATTATAAATTAAACAATACAATATATAGATGAAATATAAGTACATGTTCAATGTAATAAAAAGTAACGTAGTTTCATGTTAACACGAGTATAAAGCGCTTGCGCAACATCACATATTTAGGAAACCAGCAAGCACGTGATATATGGGGAGACTTTCCAAAGGTGCTGCGGGTAGTTTGTAGGTTGTGCTGAGTGTTGTGTGGTCGTGTGTCGCAGCTGGTGCCGAAGCTGAACACGACGACGATGAGCGAGTTGGAGCGCATCCTCGACAACAAGCCGACACGACCGCCCATGGTGTCGACGCTGGCTCTCAGATGACAATCAATGTGCCCCCCGACGGGGGCGAACGGCTCGGTGGCCGGCGACCTCTCCCCCAAGGAGGAGTCCGTCCACGACGAGTCCAAGGAGAAGCTGCCCTTCTGCAGCATACAGTGACGTCACGACGCCGCCTCCGACGCCGAGCCGACGCCGGTGTGAGGCGAGCGCCGCGGAGGCACCCAGCACCGGCTCCCACTTACCTCCCCTCCTCCTCGACCTCCTGCTCTGCTCGCGGTCAACTGAGCACTCCAGACGCCCCTGCTGCTTGCGTGGGCACTTTGTCACCTTCCGCCACACTTACCCTACACACTGCAAGGGTCCTCGGTACTTTACGTTATCGATACGTTTTGACCATATCGCCATTGTTTTCCTGAAGTAAAAACATTTACGTTTAAAATAACATGCTCATACTCCACAATTCCTTCCATGTTCTTAAAGCAGTATCTTGCCCTTGTCAAGCATTCTGGGTCTCACTTTAACAAACAAAACACAACAAGGAGTAACTATTAAGATACATTGGCGATCTGTTACATGTTACGTATCATTAAATGCTCTGTACGCAATAATGGTAATTGTATCACATTGAGTCTTATTAATTAGTAGCCAATTAATAATTAACATAATGTGACTGGTAGACTAGTATTACTTATAATAAACCATTCCCAACTATACTTTCAGTTGCATTTCAACTGTAGAAAAATGCAGTCATTGATTCAGTACATTCCACACGTTATTTTATATAAGCAACATTTTGGTTGGTAATATCAAATGCCGACATGTGATGGTCAAATGAAACTCTGTTAATATTAGACAAGTAAATGTTTTCACAGGTTTCCGGATTTTTACAACTATATCAATTTAGAAAACCTGAAAGCAGAAGTCATAATTCCAGTACTCACGAATATTTACCTCGCGCATTTGAAATCCAACGTTCCCTCTGTCGTTACCAACTTGTCTGGGCTCGTGCCGATGAGCGTGTCCGTTGAAACACGCGCAGGTAGGAGATGTGTTGTTTTTCAAAGGTTGTCTCCAAAGTGCTCAGTTTACCGTGGACAGACTCTACCTCTCGCCTCGTCCAACCCAGTTCGTAGCTGCGTGCGGGGTAAACACGCCTTGTGGAGGTTCGTCCTGCTATGGTGCGCCGGAAACGTTTCTCAATGCGTGGGGAGTCCTCGTGGTGCTCCTGTTTCATCCACTAGCTTCTTGCCCAAGGGCGCACAAACGTGGGCGTACAAGGGCAGATTGTAACCCCCACCCCCCTAGTGGGGTACAACGTAGCATTTGTATACGCCCAACAAATTATTATTATTTTGCCATTTAAAAACATAATAGATTGCAAAACAACTACAATCTTAATTCCAGCAAAATTGCTGTTAATCAAATACGAATGTTCTGCTTTTTATCTAGTTAATGGGTCACGCTTTAATATATTTAAATAATACTTCAACCTTCTTTTGTATCTGCACTCTCATTAACTAGTGTTGCACAGGAGAAAATAAATTTTTTCTGCTTTGTTCAAAATATTTCTGCTAAATGAAGTACTTAAAACTCACGGACTGGCAATGCGTTTCTTGTGACAACGTGCGCTGGCAGTGGCGGAGGTCTTTTTACGTAAAACATACTTTCACAATTTTGAAATATTGTTACGTCATCTTTAATAAAATACTTCCTTAGACCTTTCCTTTTCCCTACCAGTTCCTAGCCGCCAGTTGAAAACCGTCGACTGCATTTGTTTTTTTTACTTGGTTCTCAGCCTGTACCCACCCAGGCTGTAACTGTTCCAGCGTGGCTGGTATCGCCTCGCTTCACCCATTCTCCACATTGTTACAGAGAAACAGTTGCCTCCCTCATACTCTGCTAAACACACCCCTCTTCTAGTCCTATCCATGCCGACCCCACCTCCATGTCGTGGACATTAGAGGAATGTTTTCACAATTAAAAAGGCCCATTTGTTTTTTGGCGAACATAATTAATTTTCAGCTACTACGAAAGTGTCTGGTGGTGTTTATAAAAGAGGCCATTTTATTCTTGAATCCCCAACAATTAATAGTGTTCTACACGAAACAAATTCGGCAAAAGAAAATCGCAACAAAAATAAATAACATTTTCCAGGTTTTTTTATTGATATGCCAGACTTATTCCTTCTAAGGAACACAAAACCGTTCGTAAGTGATAATTTTTTTAAGAATTATCAATGGGTTCGCAGCACTAAGTTCTAATGCTGTGCTCACTACAAAAAAAATTGGCAGGAAGAATTTCCGCAACGTTTTACCCCGTGTAAGCTGTGTTAGAAATGGGGTACTGTCACCGATAGAAAACTAAGGCATTTGCCGTCACATCTCACGCTTATTTGCTGTATTCTTCTCAAAATCTACCAAGTACGTTAAATAAAATTAATAATGGCATTATAGTATTTAGTTTGCTAATGGTGAAGCAACCATTTCTATTCCATTTTTTTTCCTTTTTTTACTTTAATCGTCTCTTTTTTTTTCACTATAAAAATAATTTTTAATTTTCATAATATCTTTTTATCATTTGAGACAAAACAATGTAATTTAAAGGTACTCTGCCCCTGTGGGAAAGTATAAATATAAGACTTGTATTTATTTGATCTCGTAAGCAACTTTTAGCTCATGTTGAGTAGTCGCGAAGATCACTTGGACATGTGGACATTTTGAAGAAAAAGTAACGCACGTTACAAGGACGCTTATGTATGTACATGTATATTACGATATTAGAGTAACACTGCAATGGTTGTGACAACTCAGTCTTTCTGACAAAGTGCTTTCTTTACTTTCCGCTGAACTTTTCCCATATCAGGAAGAACTCACGCCACCTCATGATTCGGCTAGCGGCGCATGTAGGGAGTGAATTTGAAATAGACTCACGTGCAAAAGAGTAGGCGTTAGTTCACGAGTTTTGAACACGTTTTCGTGCACACTGTACTGGTAAACTTCACGCCATCTAATTGTTTACAGTCGTTATCCACAATCTGATTACTTCTCCACTACCATACCTTTGTATCATATTTAATTTAACATTTTGTATAAATAAGCTACCTTTCCAAATAATTTTAATATTCACTCTTAAGTAATTACAAAATACACTTGCGTGAAAAAGGCTACTGATAATGAACTCTTATTAACTCCAGTTATTAATTCTCAGGACTTCAGTATTCAAGTACTGAGAATGAAGTAGCAAATATCAAGATGTACAATGCTTTCATGAAATTAAGCAGTATTTAATGCAATAAATCATAGTTTGTAAGTGCATTATAATTATATCTTAATAACTATAAGAGGTTTAAGTGATGAGTCTTTGAATATTAAAGAGTGTACTCAAATTTACTTGTAAGTGCGCGTTTGTATCTTTATCGCTGATGTAAATAGTTCTTGAAACTGATATTCATGTAAGGGCAATATTACCATAACGCAGAGAAATGTAAGTTCTCCCTCACAGTTTTAAAAGCTTAATCTTCTTATTACACGGGAATTGAAAATTCAGTAATATTGTTACACGTGGTGCACTTGAGAAGTTTGTGACAAATATGTTGTCACTCCACCTATGAAAATAAGTCGAAGTTTTATGCTTACAAGTTGGAGGTATGTCACAAAACATTCTAACAATTAATTTCGAAGAAATTTTTCACATCAAACTTGTTCCGTATTTCTTCAAAGAAGCAGGAATAAGCTCATGTTTTATTTGAACTGTGCATACGCTGGCAATATGTCCGACAGGAACAGTATTGCTGTAGTGGAATGTTTGTACTATAGTATTGTACTGCGATTCTTAAAGAAATGCAATAATAATTTTGCACACTATACATTAACAAATGTTATGCATTAAAAATTGTGCTTAGAATTTTTAAGACATAAATTTTTCCCATTTATAAAATTATGTTCAAATATTTCATGAAAATGCACTTCCATTACAGTTTATTAGTGCCACACTGCAAAGTCTTCAGCCTTTATTTTCAGTATTATATTAACGATAATACCAAGCACTATCAGTAAGAACAGTTCAATATCATACGTACTATTTCCAAGTATGAGTAAATGCTGTTTGAATACTAACAAGTATTTATACAGTTGAGGAAATGTAGAGCGCTATGTAACTGTTCACAACCACGGAATTTGTGCTTTATGAAGTTGTAATATTTATTAATTTGAACTAACTTCAATCACGAGAAATGATATAAAGTACAGGTGACTTATATANATATATCAACTCGCATTTCAAGGAAAAAAATTATCCTTTACCTTTATGTAGTGATTGCATTTCTCAAACTGCTTTTTAGATTCCTATATCAAACTATGAAAATAATAACAGCAAAATAAATACATACACACGGAGGTTACTAATTGTTCGTGCATGAATCATAACACAGAGTATTTATTTAGTCGGTGCGGTTAAATATTGTACAATTATGAATCAAAATATTTAAGATGCTTATGAGGGATTTAAAATTTTCAAATATCTTAGTCTCACTAATAGAAAAACGTTTTGGTTTAGAATAGCATAGATATAAAGAGAAGTAAGTGCATCCTAAGTAACACAATTGAACTCAAAATACATCTTGGAAGTTGTTGATATTAGTGTGTAGTTCATCTCATCTCTTCCTGCTTACGTTGTCAATAGTTCTCTAATGTCTGAAATTAAATAAACCTTATAAATGTTTTGCTATGATTGCTGTTCTATTTATTTTCTTATATATATGCATAGTGTTTTCTTTTTTTAAATTAACAACTGATGATATATTTTTAAGTTATTCGATTCTTTGCCTCTAAACACAGCAAGAATGTTAATTCAAACACCTTGAAATAAAAGGCATGAAATTTTAAAATGTAAAATTCTAAGTGAAATAATCCCTTACAATGAAATGCACGGACTAAAAGTTCAAATTACGCTGCATTTACGTTTTGCAAAATTAACGGATGCAAAGTTTATAGAGTTTGGTCGCCAATTAGAGTAATTTTATGTAAAATGTCATATAACTTTCTTATAATAAGAAGTGTAAACGTAATACGTATAAAATTATTAAAGCTCAATAATTAAAAAAAATACGTTGTATTTGGTAGGTGTTTGTTTACATCTATCTGCGGAAAGGTCATGTGCAATAAAGTTTAGGATTTCTGTTCTTGTGTAATAATAGAAAACGGTAATTATTCAACAGCAACAAATGTCTGCGTGCTTCGAGAACTACAGCAGTATACTGCAGAGTGTCTCCACTCAGAGCAGAGTCTGTGCCGACCCTCTGGGGCCACGTGCCGTCAGCTGGCTGGCACAGGTGGGCAGTTACCTGGGCCGCGATGCTCTCGCACTTGGTCGCTCTATCGGGCGCCCAAGTACGAGAGCATCGCCGGCCGGCTGTAGAGGTGGTCGCTGTAGCCCAGCCCTAGCCACTTCCGGCTCTCATGTAGCTCTGCTCTAGTTCGGCCTGCAGGACATTCCTCCGCCTCGCGTGAACACAGCTTAACCAAGGCTACAACATTACACTAAAGCGATAACGAACCGCAGTAATAATATTTCGCATGAAAACTATGTCTTACTAGGCATTTCCAATACAACTGTTTTCGCCATGAATATATTCATTTTGAATATAAATTAAAAAATATCATTTATATATTTAATGTTACTGGTGAAATTACAATCTAACCACAAGTAAGATACTTTAATGTTAGAAGTATGAAAGGCTTGTAATATGATGTTTATGAAACAACCAGACGTGTCGTTCATGGAGTGATTCTTGTATAGGTTGGATTCCAAAAGTTCAAAGAAACCGTGGACAGACTATACACTTCGGGCCAAGACTACGTCCAGACCGGTTGTTGTTTCCACGACGTAAATCCCTCCCGACGCGAGGAGAATGAATTAGAATCACTCCTCTGAATTACGGTTGACAACGGCGACTAGGCCTCTCAAACACAGACGTGTTCCGTAGCACTTGAGGACCAATCCAAAAGCTCGGATGTTGAGTCATGCCACATGCAGATATCGAGATCTATTGTTTCTTACGTCGAATGCGCTCGCTGGAATGGAGTGGAGAGATATGGGCGGCTTTTTAATGCGAGGTCTTCAGAACCGATGAGGGTGAAGTGAGGTGAGTTGGAGCAGCACCGGAATGCAAAGGCAAGGGGATCGAGAGATCCCCGAGAAAACCCGCCGACGAGTGGTATCGTCCGGTACGATTCCCACATGCAAAACTCTGGGAACCGAACCCGGTTCGCCTAGGTGGGAAGCGAGTGGTCTGACCACTACACCACCGCGGTGACTGCGCGGGACTTAGCAGACACTTCAGATGGATTTATAACGCTGCTTTAGTTTTTTTTTAATTCATGTTATTTATTACAGCTTGGTAGCAGATATTTAGTATTATTTTTACTATTCTACAGGATATAGGAAATTTTTTAGTGTATTGGCTGATTATGGCATTGTTTAACTGAGGCTGCAATTTTATCTGTGTTTACATGAACCAATTATTGATTATTTCTTCTAGGTAGATTATTTATATATGGAAGGTTGTTTGTATAGACTGATACGCATTTTAGTTCCTGGAAACCTGTAGATTGTGGCATGACTCAGAATTTAACAATGGAGATGGTACTCAAGATTTTCGTAATTTTAATGGCAAATGTCATTATCATATAACCGAANGATTGTGGCATGACTCAGAATTTAACAATGGAGATGGTACTCAAGATTTTCGTAATTTTAATGGCAAATGTCATTAGCATATAACCACACATTCTTCACTGCCTGTGCTTGACTTCAAACATTAACCAAATAAAAACAACGTAACAAAAGGAGGAGATATTTTAAAGCAACATCACCACGTAGATTACTCGTTCTTCTTTGCCAGGCTGGGTTATTTCTTCACCTTATAAATCTGTATCTGTTTTTGTTCTACAGTTACTTGTCGATTTTTCGTTTGTACTGATGCTGGCTTTTCTTTCGTATGCCTACTGGCCTTGTGATTTGCATCGNTCTGTTTTTGTTCTACAGTTCCTTGTCGATTTTTCGTTTGTACTGATGCTGGCTTTTCTTTCGTATACCTACTGGCCTTGTGATTTGCATTGAAGTTCAGAACGGTTGGAATTTGTTTTCCTGTTGTCAAATTTTTTTCTCGTATTATATATTATTGTTGATTTTCAACGAATGGATTCCTTTTAAAATATACTGTTATAAGTACATAATTTCATTTTTTTGAGTGCTTTTATAGTTTGACTTTTTCATTTTGTTGTTCGTTTTTTGTTTTGTTTATTTATTTTACTGCTTCATAGTCAACACAGGCACTGAATAAATTCAAATTTTTTTTTTGTTAAAACATGACAGGAAGGTTTCTTTGTCAGACGTTGTCTGTCTCGTAGTCAGATGTGAGCGTTGTGACAGCTGTAAGTGACCACACCTGGTCAGATGCGCAGACGCAGTACGCTTCACGTCGTGTAGGACAAACTTCAGAGCTTACTGTGAACGACATACGTGCGTATTTTGGTTCACAATTCCATAGCTACCTGATAGATAAACGCGGATCTGCTTTTTCTCACTCCAACGATTTGTAAAGATAGACATCTATGTTAAGTCAAATAATAATCTAATATGGATGCAAGTCTTCATTGTTCTAGCCACTCCATTGCGGAACATCAGAGTTATTTGCCTCTTGCTCCGGTGACTTCTGAAGCCCTGTGCGATATTTCTAGAAATTAATTTGAAACACTCATTTCAAAATGGTTTGTAACACCAACAACGTTGCCAAAACGTATAATTAAAATTTTCCTAAGCGAAACTGCTATATAAATGTAATTTTTATTGCCTCGTGTATGATTAAAAAACTCTAAATGAAACAATACTTATAAAAATTTGTGGCCATAAGTATAAATTTTGCGGTGCCAATTCATTATTTTGCTGTAATTTGAAGCTATAAATAATTCTTTTTAACGTTATATTCTAAATATCTCAAGTTTGAAGTAACCTATTTAGTAATAATTTGTTCATAAAATATTTTCCTGGCACAGCTGAACAGAACAAAAAATAAATACATAAGTGACTTTCAGTCCAGAATAATTTTATACGTAGTTAGAGAGCATAATGTTGTGACATTGTCACGATTTATTAGTATAATATTTACAATAGACAATAGTTATTAGAACAAAATAAATATTCAAATACAAATGATAGTAATGACTGCAATGTTAAATGCGATGTTAATATTTTTTAAAACCAACAGTATAAAGGTGCGAATCTTAGAAGAAATGCGCACGCTCTCGCCTGATGCGTATGTAGCTGTAGGGTATGCGGAATAATGTATAAGAATCATCTCAGTATTGGTGGTGTCCGCTGTAGGTACAGAAGTAGTGTTTATTATTGTTTCGGAAGACTGTAATGTAGAAGAAATTACGCAATACTTTATATTCTCACAGTCCTACAAAGTAATACAAAAGATAATGGATTTTAAAATAACTTTTCTTCTTATAGATTCAAACTTGTTACTCATCACAGTAAATCTTGTAGATTGTACATTATAGCATCACGGTGTAGCGGATATAGTATTATAATTAATTATTTCACTAAGATGTTTATTGAAATTGTTGAATTTTATTGTTACACTTTATTAGCAAATTTACATATCACGAATTATATTTAATTAATATAGGAATACTTAATATAAACTAATGTTATATTGTTTCCATAATAAATTGTTAATTGATGTATTACAAAAAAATTCCATCTCAAACTCTTGTTCCCTATACTACAATAAGTTTATAAAATATTCTCTAGAAATGATAGCACAATAAATTTTATTGCAGTGGTTTGAAGAAGAGAAATGAGGATTTACGTAATCCTTTATTTAGTTATTTTACTACTTTTATTCCTGATATGTGTACTTTATGCTTGTTTTGAAATTTCTTTCAGCCTACGCTGGTTTCAAATCTAAAGAGTGCTTATCATTGAGTGAATAAATTCACAGAGTGTTTTATGAGTGTTTAACGTATATAAAAGTGTTAAATTTTATAAAGTAAGTGTGACGTGAGTCATTCATGTCAAAAATTATAACCAGATAAAATAAACTATATCTCACGCTTTTATCAATTTGAAAAAAAAATCAGTTATAATAAGAGATAACGATATTTCTCTTAGTGTGTTAATAAATTATTTACTGTTTCTTCCGAAACTGAAATTATCCTATTTCTAAATTAAATTATTAAAGTTAAAGAGAAATTGCATCGCTACCAATACGTCCTAACGTTAGGTGGCAGCAGACACGCACGATCACGAACAAATGTATAATTGTCTACTCAGGTTGTAATCACATACTTTTAAGTTATTACGTACTTTAAAACTGGAGACAATAAAATGTGTATTTGGCTACCAAATATTAGGTTACGATGTACTTGTTTTATATGAACACCGCATAGTGACTCCATATGTACGAATTTCATTTCAGTGCCAGCTAAAACGATTTCATGTGTCTATAATTATTAACAGAAGAAGAGCGCTGTATTTTGTAACTATATTTTGAATCTATATTGTTACGTTTTAAGTGTTTTTGTATAAATGCGCCTTTTGTCCCATTTGTGTGGAAATTATAATACAATGCTATATAAAAACATTATAAATACTATACATTGGTGTTGAGCTCATTCCCAGCCAAAAACTTGGAATATCTCTCATTGTACCATAAACACACAAAGGACATGAAACATGGTCTCACAATACCATCATTGAATTTGTGTTTTAATAGATTTTTTTTCAAGCAATTACGTGACAAACCCTGGTAAGTGTTATGGCCAACTACAACAAAAATAGGAAGGAGAAAAGTTAACAATAACGAAGTAAATCTAAATGCTGTTTCCCAAAAGCACAAATGTCATACATTTTTATGTAATATTTGAAAGTTCTTGGCTTGCTAGCTCATATTGTATTTAAAACAATATATTATTTTCTAGTTTTAATAGTGATTGGCACACAGTGTGAATACTTCATTTCACTCGTTGTGATGAACCTGCTGCAATGGGCAGTGATCGTGAAACATGTTTTTAAAATGTTTATCATGTGCAAGAGCTAAAATAATCTCATCAACTGTCACGAGGTATTGTCTGCTTTTCAAACAAATTACAGTTGCTGTACTTAGTGGAATGGCACACCCAGTGTAGAACGAAGAGATATGCGTCAACCTTTTCCGCGTCTTTTCACATTTCAACATGTATATATTAAAGTAATTATATTCGTAGTATTGACTGCTAATGACCTCAACGATCACATACAGAATTCACTAGATTTCGTCTACATTGCTGTATATTTCATTTTTCGGACTCCAAGATAACACTTTAACTATTGTTTTTTTTTTCTCTTTAAGAAATACAGCTAAGAATTAATTTGTTCACAATTGCAAAATAGCATTAACTTTTTGAAACAAACCAGCCTCTGAACGGCAATAAATAACTNGATTTCGTCTACATTGCTGTATATTTCATTTTTCGGACTCCAAGATAACACTTTAACTATTGTTTTTTTTTTCTCTATAAGAAATACAGCTAAGAATTAATTTGTTCACAATTGCAAAATAGCATTAACTTTTTGAAACAAACCAGCCTCTGAACGGCAATAAATAACTATATATATTACGTTTTATGTTTGCATATTGCTGTTATATTTTTATAATTTTGAAAATAGGCTATGTACTGTGAGCATTTTTGTATCAGATTTTATCCACCTGTTCATCTGTTATTGTTTTCGATTGTCTACTTTCTAAACAAATACATTTCTTCACGAACAAGTTGTGTTTTGTCTTCCCAACCCACACAATCTTGACTTGTTAAGGATTGCAAGGTGCCGCCTGTCACGGAGTGTTGAAAGCCACTGTCACGGGAGGGCCAATGATTACTCTGGTATGTCCCTTGCACGCCTCTCTGTTACCTCTACGCGCAAGACATGAAACTGAGGTGTAGCCTTTACAGAGTATCATCGCCTCTGTAACAGATTTAGCGCCAAACTTGTCGTTTTAGATTTGTAAAATTGAAGTCAAATATCTGCCAAACATCGCTATAATAATTTAAATTTCTTGTCACCAAACTAAAACTGTGAAAACAACCTCATTAACAATATTCATTCATATATAATAAAACGTTAAGTAGTATTTGGACTTGTAATGTTTCTTAAATTCCATTACTAGGCACACGCCACTCAGACATGTTTAGCAGTTTTTGAATGAATTTTTTTTGTCTGAAGCTGTGCTCACCGATTGTAGGCTTAGATAGGTAGCTTTTCAGCATATTCACCGTGTAAAAAGTATTTCCATGGGTTTTATCAACTCTTCATAACCTGCTATATTTACACTTCTGTACCACCTAATACGTACGTTTTGGAAAACTGCAGATAATAATAATTTAATTTGACTTCTGTGTCAAATGGCAAATAATTGGTTTACATATGTCAGTTATTCAATTAATCCTGGCATTTATATTAAAAGTGTATCATACGAAATTTCACTAACTATAATTGTATTCCATTTTATTTTGCGATTTATAATATTGTGTAGCTTGTATAGTGGATTTACTGCAGTTTATAATAATGTATTTCATAATTTAAGAAATGACACACAATTTAAACACCAAGCGTAAATAAAAGGTCATTGCTCTGTGCTCAACCTTACTGAAAAGTGCCNAGAAATGACACACAATTTAAACACCAAGCGTAAATAAAAGGTCATTGCTCTGTGCTCAACCTTACTGAAAAGTGCCAACTAAGAAGACAACAGTTTAGAAATTTGAACAATATAACTAAGTTTTTACTAGCACCACAGTGAAACTAAACAAGAAAAATTTCCTTAAGACAAAAATTTATTAAGGCGCGGCTTACCAAGTCTAAAGCCACAAATGGGGAATCAAGTTTAAAAAAATTCCTTCTCATTGCAACAATTTTAGAGATAACTGTTNCAAGTTTAAAAAAATTCCTTCTCATTGCAACAATTTTAGAGATAACTGTTTCAAACAAAAGGTATTCTGTGTGACATTTTTTACCTAATACAGCAACGTTAAGAAATGTTGCCAATTTTTTTATTCCGTATTTGTGGCTTCAAGCTTTAACTGTACACATTTGAAAACCCTGCTTAGTTTTCTGTTTAATACCAGTCAACATACTTCCGCAATGTTTTAAGTACAATATTCCCGTAAGATATACTACATGGATATTGTTGACATTTTCGCTGAAAGGTAGTATGTACTAAGAAAACCCTTGATACTGGAGTTTATGTCATTACGCTATATCAACTGGGAGCCGAGCATTAAAACTTATAAAATTACTATTTTCGTTGTTATTTTCTCTATCCTCGATGAACTTTTATTCGAGCACAATGTTGTGTCTATATCAATGTGTTATATAGTTGTTACGATACAATTTTGTACAGTAAGTAATTATATATAATAACTCTTCGCCAACAGTTAGCCTGGCAGTAGTAGTTAGAACATTTACACATATTATTTAATTGTCATTTTTGAAGTGAAATTAATTGGAAAATATTTTATATCCTGAACTTAGTTTCGTAGTAGGCCTCGAAATGCATGGCTAATCCTGTTTGTCAAACACAGATGTCATAAACAATGTTAAATTCTGGGTGGGCGTAGCCCCGGGCCAAATATTTGTTACGTTTATAACTGTCGCCCAGGAGTTCAATAAAAAAAATCGGGCCGGCAGAGGCCATAGGAAAAATTATTAATGTTGATCTTCCAAGAAATAATTGATTTTACTGACAAATCGATTTCCGATGTTGGCGAAGCCTCGGGCGACAGATGGTAGGTAAAATAAAAATTATACATCTTATCAGCGGCAATTTTGACGACTTGACTCACCACATCAGCCTTCAATCACGCACGAAGAACAGGGATCCCCGTGGGCCCCGAGTCCGAGCTCTGGCATATGAAAGACGTGGAATATATCGTCCATGAGTTTTCTTGGAGTTATCCCGTTTCACTTAAAATGCCGTCGCTCGCTGTCAAATAGCTGCGCGTCCCGCCGCCAGAAAACAGTAAACTAAAGACATTTTCACGATTTTCGCCGCAATTTATAATCAACATTAGAAAAAAATGTCTACCCTTAATGTGTACATTTTAACGTAAACACCAGTTGATATGTACGCAGTAATGTTGGCAGCGGCTCTATATATTGATGTTTATGTTGTCCACATATCTTGAACAAACTTTAGGTGTTTCCTAAGTTATACCTAGTATACAAAGTCCGGTTAGTCGTATGTTTGAATTCGCGACCTTGTTTGACTGCTAAGCCATTTACATGTAATACGTAACGCTCTACTCAATTACTTACCCAATTAAATATCTGAGCTACGATAGCATTAAAGTCAAATATTCTATAGCCCAAAAGTGACGACGCGTGCTAAACGCCTAATCAGTAAATCAGCAATATATAGTGCAGAAACGAGAATAACGTGTCTCAGACTTCATTTGCTGTACACCAGTAAAACAGATGTTCATCATCCTAGGCTCCGGAAATATAAATTTTGCATTTTCATTTTCTCGGAAAACAAAAAACTGTTAATGGTGTGTATTATTTTTGTTTTTCCTATCGTTGCCATAAGGATGTTTGCTGTTTACGGTTACCTGTAGTTTTTTCATAAAATCGTTTTGCCAAAAATTTGGCAAACCGACTTTAGGCAAAATAAATTTACGNAGAAATGACACACAATTTAAACACCAAGCGTAAATAAAAGGTCATTGCTCTGTGCTCAACCTTACTGAAAAGTGCAAACTAAGAAGACAACAGTTTAGAAATTAGAACAATATAACTAAGTGTTTACTAGCACCACAGTGAAACTAAACAAGAAAATTTTCCTTAAGACAAAAATATTAATAAGGCGCGGCTTACCAAGACTAAAGCCACAAATGGGGAAACAAGTTTAAAAAAATTCCTTCTCATTGCAACAATTTTAAAGATAACTGTTTCAAACAAAAGGTATTCTGTGTGACATTTTTTACCTAATACAGCAACGTTAAGAAATGTTGCCAATTTTTTTATTCCGTATTTGTGGCTTCAAGCTTTAACTGTACACATTTGAAAACCCTGCTTAGTTTTCTGTTTAATACCAGTCAACATACTTCCGCAATGTTTTAAGTACAATATTCCCGTAAGATATACTACATGGATATTGTTGACATTTTCGCTGAAAGGTAGTATGTACTAAGAAAACCCTTGATACTGGAGTTTATGTCATTACGCTATATCAACTGGGAGCCGAGCATTAAAACTTATAAAATTACTATTTTCGTTGTTATTTTCTCTATCCTCGACGAACTTTTATTCGAGCACAATGTTGTGTCTATATCAATGTGTTATATAGTTGTTACGATACAATTTTGTACAGTAAGTAATTATATATAATAACTCTTCGCCAACAGTTAGCCTGGCAGTAGTAGTTAGAACATTTACACATATTATTTAATTGTCATTTTTGAAGTGAAATTAATTGGAAAATATTTGATATCCTGAACTTAGTTTCGTAGTAGGCCTCGAAATGCATGGCTAATCCTGTTTGTCAAACGCAGATGTCATAAACAATGTTAAATTCTGGGTGGGCGTAGCCCCGGCCAAAATATTTGTTACGTTTATAACTGTCGCCCAGGAGTTCAATAAAAAAAATCGGGCCGGCAGATGCCATAGGAAAAATAATTAATGTTGATCTTCCAAGAAATAATTGATTTTACTGACAAATCGATTTCCGATGATGGCGAAGCCTCGGGCGACAGATGGTAGGTAAAATAAAAATTATACATCTTATCAGCGGCAATTTTGACGACTTGACTCACCACATCAGCCTTCAATCACGCACGAAGAACAGGGATCCCCGTGGGCCCCGAGTCCGAGCTCTGGCATATGAAAGACGTGGAATATATCGTCCATGAGTTTTCTTGGAGTTATCCCGTTTCACTTAAAATGCCGTCGCTCGCTGTCAAATAGCTGCGCGTCCCGCCGCCAGAAAACAGTAAACTAAAGACATTTTCACGATTTTCGCCGCAATTTATAATCAACATTAGAAAAAAATGTCTACCCTTAATGTGTACATTTTAACGTAAACACCAGTTGATATGTACGCAGTAATGTTGGCAGCGGCTCTATATATTGATGTTTATGTTGTCCATATATCTTGAACAAACTTTAGGTGTTTCCCAAGTTATACCTAGTATACAAAGTCCGGTTAGTAGNGTAATGTTGGCAGCGGCTCTATATATTGATGTTTATGTTGTCCATATATCTTGAACAAACTTTAGGTGTTTCCCAAGTTATACCTAGTATACAAAGTCCGGTTAGTCGTATGTTTGAATTCGCGACCTTGTTTGACTGCTAAGCCATTTACATGTAATACGTAACGCTCTACTCAATTACTTACCCAATTAAATATCTGAGCTACGATAGCATTAAAGTCAAATATTCTATAGCACAACAGTGACGACGCGTGCTAAACGCCTAATCAGTAAATCAGCAATATATAGTGCAGAAACGAGAATAACGTGTCTGAGACTTCATTTGCTGTACACCAGTAAAACAGATGTTCATCATCCTAGGCTCCGGAAATATAAATTTTGCATTTTCATTTTCTCGGAAAACAAAAAACTGTTAATGGTGTGTATTATTTTTGTTTTTCCTATCGTTGCCATAAGGATGTTTGCTGTTTACGGTTACCTGTAGTTTTTTCATAAAATCGTTTTGCCAAAAATTTGGCAAACCGACTTTAGGCAAAATAAATTTACGCAAAATGACTTTTAGGTAAAACGACTTTAGGCAAAACTACGTTAGACAAAACTGCTTTAGGCAAAATTGCTTTTATGCAAAACGACTTTAGGCAACACGACTATAGGCGAAATTACTTTTTGCAAAATAACATTTTGGGAACTTTAAGCAAAACGACAGTTGCTTCACATAGGGAAATGAATTTTGTTTCCTGATTAAACCCACAAACACTTTCTTGTTCACATTTACGACATAGGTGGCACCACTAGTACAATATCTCGAAACAATACAAGTGTTTGTCTTGTAAAAGGGCATCAAGTTCAATGTAGCATAAACAGATAGTGCTACATGTACTGGTCTTACAGCAAACGAAAACGTTCGTACAATTTCTGCCACGAGGCTGCGTACGAACTCGTCTTTAGGTTTAAAAAAGGTGGCTGAAATATAAAGCCAATTTTGTTCCATCTTTCCTAATCGTACCACTTTTCAAATGTGGAATAAGAAAGACTGATTGTATTTCTGAAGATCATATACGTATAATCTATATAGGAGTGAAAATGGCCCATTAAACTAACACCTAGAAATGCGGTTTGATCTTGGGTCAAATGTTAGTGATGTTGGAATGAATAAATAACTACTGATTTTCTTATTTGAATGTGTTGTGCGTAAATGAACAGGGATTTATGCTAGTCTGTATTATACTGTATAACTACTGATTTTCTTATTTGAATGTGTTGTGCGTAAATGAACAGGGATTTATGCTAGTCTGTATTATACTGTATAACTACTGATTTTCTTATTTGAATGTGTTGTGCGTAAATGAACAGGGATTTATGCTAGACTGTATTATACTGTATCATTTTTACGTAGAGTTTCGCAGTGTGGCGTGGAGGAATTGTGATGCCGAATTTGCCTACATAAAAACCGTATCATTTAAATGACGCATGGTTTGAAAACTACAACACACTCACAGATGTGTTGGACTAGTTTTTTGCAGAGGACAATATATTTTATTATTTTCTACAGCACAAAGACACTTCATTGAACTGAAATGTAATTATGGCTATGAAACCCTTTGACGGAAAGTTTCAAAACAAATATATGGTATCTTATCAAAATAAAAAATGAGAATTTTTGAAATCACTTAACTATTCAAAAAATACGAACACTAAATTATACGAGTTTTCAACCCCCCACCAGCAGTGGCGTAGCCAGGTTTACGATTTTAGAGGAGGAGAGTGCAGCAAATATTCACAAATGGTAAAACTAAAGAAGACAGATTAAAATTGTGTCAATCAGATGGAAAAGGGCATAAAAATTATACGGGCACTTATTATACATTATATTACTGTTCATTTAATGTACCACTAGTTTCCCAAGATTGTTCTTGGAATTTCTAGAATGAAAACTTCCGCACTTCTCTAGGAGAATAGTAATTGACCATAGTGAAGTACAACTAGCAATATATATGTAACTGCATTTAATATTGATAAATAAAAGGTATATATAAGTAAATTTACTTACCGATATGTATTCTTCAGTCATTTTGTCTGTTACCCATTACATCTAATTTAACAAAGCGTTTTGTTGTAAATTTTTTTTTTTGCGAAATTCTTAATTATGGACTTAATTTAATTTAATGATACAATGTGTTTACATAATGCAAAAATTAAGGCTAAGGTGCTTTAATCGTACTGTATTTTGCGGTATGCAATAATAAAGATTATTAAAATTGTCTCTCAATGTGATTAAAATGTTATCATAACATTTGCTACTTTACGAAGTTGTGGCTGTAGTTTCATCCCTATAAAATTAAAGAACTACGGCGTGAAACTCAAAACATATATATTTTGCTATACTGGTGCCTTCGCATTCTTCCTCGTTGAAGCTTAAGAAAGAAAACATTTGAATAATAATTATTAAGCTTTAATAATTTACTTTAATATTGTTACCATCGTAGTTCATGCAACCTAAGACAGTAGAAAGTTAAGGTAAAGTATTGCTTTGCTTTGCAAGGCTAGTAAGAAAGTGTGGAAGACTCGAAATTTTGAGGTCACACTATATTTTTAATTTAAAATAAAATACTTCTGCAATAATCTCGTGAAAGGCAATCCAAGTTCAGTACACAATTTACTTTTTCAGCTAATATTCTAACTGACTGACAATAAAGTAGAAGGGTTTGCGACCAAGCTACTAATAAAAGCCCAACTCACATTCTCGACGATCTCAGCAATTGGAACTGTATTCTTTATGCAGACTTGTAGACGGTACTCGTGAGGGCTCTTGCTAGGCGGTGGTGCAGTCTGGATACCTGCACAGGCTCCTACGACACGGCGGTAGGCTAAGACCTTGCCCCAGTCTCGTGTGTGCTTTATAAGCACGGCGTCGTCCTCATTTCTTGGTACGGCAGCTCTGCTTACCCACGTCTAGCAAAACACGCATACCCCTTCAGCTGAGGCACCTCTCTGCTGGCTCCGTTGTGCTCGCAACATCATCCCCTCGCTTGATAGGCGGCTGTCCTCAGCCCGCATAGTTGGGGAAGGGAGGTATGTAATGTGAGAGAGACATGGTGGTGATACAGAGCTGCCGGAAACTCCCGTGTAGCAATAATTATCAGTTAGAGTGCCCTTTCTTCCACGCGGTCGCGGTTTTCATGGAGTTAGGGGGCAGTGGCATTTTGTTAAATATCCTATTTGTAATATTATCTCTTTTCACTTAATTGTTTTCCNTTAGAGTGCCCTTTCTTCCACGCGGTCGCGGTTTTCATGGAGTTAGGGGGCAGTGGCATTTTGTTAAATATCCTATTTGTAATAGTATCTCTTTTCACTTAATTGTTTTTCGTTTTTGTGTAAATGGTGAGATGTGATTATAAAAGTCAATACTTAAAAGTTCTTAAACTAGTATTAAAATATTTTCAAAATATAAATTAATATTTACATTTGACATGTGACATTGAAAAATAAATAATATGTTAAAATGCTACATTATGAAATGTTATTACAGTCATATGAAAAATATTGAATAAATATTTGTAATAAAATATATTCTCAATATACTTGTAGTAGGGTAATATTACAAAGTTTACTAGAAGCAGTTAGAAAGTGTAGGTTCTGGGGCAGGGGGTGGGGTGGTGACGAGGGGACGACCTCCTGCTCCTGCTCTTACATTCCTTCCCGATGGCTGCCATTTTGTCCGCTGACATCCTGCTCTTGCATTCCTTCCCAATGGCGGCCATTTCGCCAACCAGTAACGATTTTCCAAAACTATCCAAAAAAAAGGTTAAATTTTTTTTCAATTTTTTTTTTCTTCAAAATTTATGACTTTTTTAATATCTATTTTTATTCGCGAAAATTTCGTGACGGCCATTTTTGTAGCCATCACGCTTGTCCATGTGATGACGTCCCGAGTGAGGGTCGTCCCCACGACGACGCCCTGACCCCAGATCCCTGCCACGACGCCCCGTCGAGGTTTACTCATCCCCACGACGACGCCCCAGGTACCTGCCAATACACCGCGGAAGGTTTTCTCCATATGCTGCATGTTCATGGCACCCATTTTGTCAGCTAGTACCCTGTAGGACCCCTACGACGACGCCCCGACACCAGATCCCTACCACAACAACTCAATGCGGTTTTCCCCGTGTGCTGCTAGAATACCAAGTAACACTTTCCTACTAAAACTTGTATGCCATGCTCCCAAGCTAGGTGCATCCCCGTCACAACGCAACCCAGACAGTGACGGCCATGTTGCTAGCTAGTACCCTACGGCATGTAAACTCCATATCGTCCCGGCCACAACACCCTGGTGCGGTTTTCCCCGGGTGCTGCTAAATAAGAATACTAACTAATACTTTCTTACTAGAACTTGTACATCGTGCTCCCAAGCTAGGTGCATCCCCGTCACAACGCAACCCAGACAGTGACGGCCATGTTGCTAGCTAGTACCCTACGGCATGTAAACTCCATATCGTCCCGGCCACAACACCCTGGTGCGGTTTTCCCCGGGTGCTGCTAAATAAGAATACTAACTAATACTTTCTTACTAGAACTTGTACATCGTGCTCCCAAGCTAGGTGCATCCCCGTCACAACGCAACCCAGACAGTGACGGACATGTTGCTAGCTAGTACCCTACGGCATGTAAACTCCATATCGTCCCGGCCACAACACCCTGGTGCGGTTTTCCCCGGGTGCTGCTAAATAAGAATACTAACTAATACTTTCTTACTAGAACTTGTACATCGTGCTCCCAAGCTAGGTGCATCCCCGTCACAACGCAACCCAGACAGTGACGGACATGTTGCTAGCTAGTACCCTACGGCATGTAAACTCCATATCGTCCCGGCCACAACACCCTGGTGCGGTTTTCCCCGGGTGCTGCTAAATAAGAATACTAACTAATACTTTCTTACTAGAACTTGTACATCGTGCTCCCAAGCTAGGGACGTCCCTGGCAGGGAAGTGTGCAATGTTAAGGACAACACTGCCCTGCACACTGATGTAAATCAATATATAAAAATGTAAAGAGAATAGTTATAAGCACTTATAAACTATTGCAATCATCATAATGTTACACATACATGACCCTTACGAGAGGAATTCAGTTATACAGAACAAGGTTACAAATGTATTCCGTTCGAATACAACAAGCAGTAAATATAATAATGATTCTTTAAAAAATATAACTTCGTATAAACTGTTGTTTGTAGCGGATATCGTCTCTACACGCTATTAGGTCTATAAAAGCAGTCCGGACCGACACTATACACAGCTCAGAACATCTTTCTCTCGTCGAGAGGTCATAGTGAAAAATTTTCTAGATGGGGTTCGAGAAGCTAGAAAAGTTTATAGTATATCATAACTTATGGAAAGATAAAATCACTCACTGCACACGGCAAAGATACCGAGCTCGCATACCTACCTAAAGAATTCCTTCTCGCATATACGAGACAGTAAATAAAATCCGTTGGCAAACACCTGTCTGTCAAACTGCAACAGGGCGAAGAGATTGTTGACTTTTCTCCCATGCCTACAATGTTTTTCCAGTTAGTGCTACTGTTAGAGAAACACCACGTCCCGGGATCTGGTGTAAGACACATCAGGAGCGAGCAGCAGCAGAAGAAAAAATAGGCACCACCAACACTGAAAGATGAACAAGTATAAAGAAGTTCAGAGGTTGCATTGACAACTTCGCAGGCTAGACGGTGCACCCTCTGGAACAAAGAGATCAATGGTAGGTGATAATATCGGATAGTGAAGTGTTCAAAGGCAAGTGACCGAAGGCATCTGGCAATGAGTTTGAACGCAGATTCTGTCAGCAACCACAACCGTGAACCAATTACTGGACCAACGTGAACCTTGGTTGAACTTAACAATAGATTTTTCGTCTTTAGTAAGTCATATTATTGTAAAACATTTATACCATCCAAGACAGATTTCCAAAACTGATGGGGTAAAAATTGTGTTGAACAGTGTCGACACAGCATGATCTGTTTCATTTATCATATATCTTAGAAATTATGAAATACTTCACCACACTATAGATTTAACTTCATTTGAATACAATGTCGCTGTTAAACCCATATTTATTAAATCTGAATGTTATACTTTTAATTAGCATACATTTTCATATTGTTTTAAATAACTATACTAAGGAATGCAAAATGTTCTGAATTAATTTCAGTAATAAAATATGTATTTTAATTAAATCTTCGTCACAAAGTATATTTCTTTAGTTTTTACGACCGTTACTCCTAATGTCCAATAATTTTCGCAATGCGATATTTAAATGGACATAGTTAAGAATCAAAATAGTGACATGTGCTCTGGTTTTTATAAAGACACGCAAAATATTCTGGATACAACCCCTCCCTCCTCCCTTAAAATTTTTTTTCCATGAAACCTTGAAGTTATGCCATACTGTNGTTTTCCATGAAACCTTGAAGTTATGCCATACTGTCATCAACGTTGAACTATTGCCAGTTTTGGACGTCAACAGTCTCCAAGTGTTGCATCGTTGTGATTTGACGAGGTCACAGTTTCAGAAAACGGTTAAAGTAGTTAGGACACGCGACACCTGCTCTATGTGTGTAACGCAGTAGAGAGACAGGAAGGCTGAAGAGAGAGGAGTGGCGGGTAGGGCCGGACAACCTCCCTCTTCCCTACGCGCGCTCCGGGAGTCACTGGTAACCATGTACCTACACTATACTGTGTACCATANGGATAGTGAAGTGTTCAAAGGCAAGTGACCGAAGGCATCTGGCAATGAGTTTGAACGCAGATTCTGTCAGCAACCACAACCGTGAACCAATTACTGGACCAACGTGAACCTTGGTTGAACTTAACAATAGATTTTTCGNTCTGTCAGCAACCACAACCGTGAACCAATTACTGGACCAACGTGAACCTTGGTTGAACTTAACAATAGATTTTTCCTCTTTAGTAAGTCATATTATTGTAAAACATTTATACCATCCAAGACAGATTTCCAAAACTGATGGGGTAAAAATTGTGTTGAACAGTGTCGACACAGCATGATCTGTTTCATTTATCATTTATCTTAGAAATTATGAAATACTTCACCACACTTTAGATTTAACTTCATTTGAATACAATGTCGCTGTTAAACCCATATTTATTAAATGTGAATGTTATACTTTCAATTAGCATACATTTTCATATTGTTTTAAATAACTATACTAAGGAATGCAAAATGTTCTGAATAAATTTCAGTAATAAAATATGTATTTTAATTAAATCTTCGTCACAAAGTATATTTCTTTAGTTTTTACGACCGTTACTCCTAATGTCCAATAATTTTCGCAATGCGATATTTAAATGGACATAGTTAAGAATCAAAATAGTGACATGTGCTCTGGTTTTTATAAAGACACGCAAAATATTCTGGATACAACCCCTCCCTCCTCCCTTAAAATTTTTTTTCCATGAAACCTTGAAGTTATGCCATACTGTCATCAACGTTGAACTATTGCCACTTTTGGACGTCAACAGTCTCCAAGTGTTGCATCGTTGTGATTTGACGAGGTCACAGTTTAAGAAAACGGTTAAAGTAGTTAGGACACGCGACACCTGCTCTATGTGTGTAACGCTGTAGAGAGACAGGAAGGCTGAAGAGAGAGGAGTGGCGGGTAGGGCAGGACAACCTCCCTCTTCCCTACGCGCGCTCCGGGAGTCACTGGTAACCATGTACCTACACTATACTGTGTACCATATAAGAAGGCCACATTCTTGACAGTTGACAATCGCCTCGCCTTTTCGTTTATGTATCCATTCGCCATCAACTGGCGTGGCAAGAATAGGCTTTGATGTGGCGAGTCAGCGCGTCCAGGAGGTGCTGCTACGTGCGGCAGTTAGTGAACTGCTTGGGTGGCGCTGCATTCGTAAACCGAGCTTGGTGGACGTGTGTAGGGTCGATCGTAAACGCGGTACACGAAATATATGTTACCTTAAAAATTATACAGAGCTCGCGGGAAAATAAAATTATTTGTATATGCCCGCAAATACGCTATTTTAAACAAAAAAATTATAATATGTTTCTGGGTGTAGTTCGGGATATTGATAATATATGGCGTGGAAGGGCATGTTGCAATAGATGGTGTGCCTTTAACACACAAGATGGCAGCACCTGGTTTGAGAGTTTGGAAACTTTGGATATTTTCGTTACATTTGGATACGTATCGTTTTATTGTGCATCTCATTTTGAACACCTATAAATAATTATTTTATCATGAAGTTTCGTTTCTAAAACTAAAAACTGCGGTTTTATGACCACCTAAAGTAAAATGTATTAATTAATCTACGAACTCTTTCTTACCTGCGTATTTTCTGCTTGTGTGATGTGCTTCGGCACTGCTCTCAGAATAGCCAACGTAATACTAACTTTTGTTCGTTCGTGCATCAGCTGATAAAGAATTTTGTAAATGGCACGTTAATTGTTTTGAATATATTAAATTGCCACTCACTGACTGTCAGAATGTGGCCTTCTTATATGAAATGAACTATACCAGTCATCCCAAAAGCAACAGACAACTGCCATTCAGCTGCGAGATGGATACGGTTGCGTGTCGGTACATACCAGAAAATTGTACATAGGGAAGCAAGGGAAGTAATTGTAAGTGTGATACACAAATGTGACACAGAAACTGTTGTGCAGTTTAATTATCTGTTTTCTCAACCCCATTTACGTGTTATAGGTTAAATTGGAAATTTTGATAGATGTGTTACCAGAATCCGTGAGGAAGCTCCTGAGTCTNAATTTTGATAGATGTGTTACCAGAATCCGTGAGGAAGCTCCTGAGTCTGTGAACAGTTCGCTAGCTACGCCAGGAAAACACGCCACAAACGTCCACATTAAATAAATGTGCATTTTGATTCATACATATGTGTATTCAAAGATTTTATTGCATTTTTTTTAGTACGGAAACACGTATCATTATCCCCTTAGTTTCTCGTTGCTTCAGGGGGGGGGGATGAGTGCGTGTACTTATGTACGTAGGATAGAAGTTATACTTCTTTGGCGTGACCAAAATAAAATTTTATTACGTATGTTACCATTTCAAGCTTATATTCATTCAGCACTTGTCCCATATCAGAATTGAGTTCAAACTANTAAATGAAATGTTTTTCAATTTGCTTATTACATGAACTGATTTTCTGTCGGTTTTAAATATAACCACGTGCTATGTTGTGTACCTTGCGTTTGTATATAGCTAGACGATACGCGCATGGGCGTTGGGTCGTACCCCTACCATGCGTTTACTGTCGCGCGCGCGCAACTATACGCGCATGCGCGTTGGGTCATACCCTAATCACGCTCACTGTCGAATTTCGTTACACTGTGCGCGTGCAACTTCCGTTGCACAATAAACTTTAACCGTCAAGGCGCCAAAAGATTTATAACTTCAAAAAGTGAAATTTATCGTCGAAGGAAGGGGGATACATCCTCTTGAGGCAGTAACTGAAGGAAGTTAGTTTTTAATTTAAAAAAAATAATGTTTTAATAATTNCTTCAAAAAGTGAAATTTTTCGTCGAAGGAAGGGGGATACATCCTCTTGAGGCAGTAACTGAAGGAAGTTAGTTTTCAATTTTAAAAAAATAATGTTTTAATAAATTGAAAGTACTACGGTACGGCACATAGTACAACAGCTGTGTAAATATTAAAAATCAATTCTTCGTTACTGAACGAAGAGTGTCCAATAATTCTTTTTGATGATAAATAGATTCGTTACAACATCTCATTTAACAAATGTTGGTAAAGCGATAGACAACCAGATGTTTCAACATAGTATAGTTCTTCAAACCGTCTGTTAATTGTTCTTCTAAGTTCTGTGAAGCATTCATTAAAAACGATGTTTCAATTTTTCCTGCGGGCATAGTTACGAGAACGTATCATTAGCAAATAATTCTGTGAACTTCAAAAAGTGGATGCCTAATCGGTTATTGTCAAAGCTTGTGGTAAAATTTGTTTTTTTATTAATAACACACCTTATTATTCAATTCGAAAAAATAAACCCCTTTCGAATTATGCGGTGAAAAAGTAAATGGTGCAATGGTTGACAAACTACAGTGTTCTGTTTTCTCAGTACATGCGCAAACTAGAGCTTTATAATTTAATTGTACAAAACAGATAGATTTAAAAAATGTTTCGGACTGACATCCTTGAAAGTTACATGGCTACGATGTTCTTGGCCTGCCTCTGCGTATGTGCGATTTTAATCCTATTAAACTGACTTCATTCTAAAATTGAAGCATTTAAAACTGTACCAAATCAGTGAATTTAACTGCCGATCTGTTGAAACAACTACAATTTAAACATTAAAATTAATCTGATCATTTTAGTTCTGGAATTCGCTGATCAAACTGTGATATCCACTGATTCCTAGTGAATTGCAATGGCCTGGCAGTAAAACCCCACTGTACTCAACAGATTCACCAGTATATGACAGCTAATTAACTAAAGATTTAGTAAAATAATTTTGCTATTTAAAACCATTAACTCAGATTTAGTGTACAGAGGTGACAACAGTCATGCGATAGCAATATGCAAATATACAGATGGCAGTAGTATGGCGTACAAAATGTATAAATGGGTAGTGCATTGGTTCGGCTTTCATTTGTGGTCAGGTGGTTCATGTGAAAATGTTTCTGACGTGATAATAGCCGCACGACGGGAATTAACAGTCTTTGAACGCGGAATGGTACTTGGAGCTACACGCATGGGACATTTCATTTCGGAAATGGTTAGGNACGCATGGGACATTTCATTTCGGAAATGGTTAAGGAATTCAACATTCCGAGATCCACAGTGTCAAGAGTGTGCCGAGAATACCTAATTTCAGGTATACCTCCCACCATGGACAACGCAGTGGCCGACCGCCTGCACTTAATGACCGAGACCAACAACGTGTGCGCAGAATGGCCAGTGTTAACATACAAGCAACATTGGGTGAAATAACCGCAGGAATCAATGTGGGACGTAAGATGGACGTGTCCGTTAGGACAGTGCGGCTAACTTCGTCTGTACTGGGCTATGCCAGTAGACGACCGACTCGAGTGCCTTTACTAACAGCACGACATCGCCTGCAGCGTCTCTCCTGGGCTCGTGACCATATCGGTTGGACCCTAGACGACTGGAAAACCGTGGCTTGGACAGATGAGTCCCGATTTCAGTTGGTAATAGCTGATGGTAGGGTTCGAGTGTGGCGCAGACCCCACGAATCCATGGACCCAAGTTGTCAACAAGGAAATGTGCAAGCTGGTGGTGGCTCCATAATGGTGTGGGCTGTTTTTACATGGAATGGACTGGGTCCTCTGGATGGATGACAATGCGCCATGTCACCGGGCCACAACTCAAGCGCTAACCAAACTTCTTGTAAGACCTGTTAACGTCCGAATGATTTGGCCACCAAGATCGCCCGACATGAATTCCATCGAACATTTATGGGATATAATCGAGAAGTCATTTCGTGCACAAACTCCTACACCGGCAACACTTTCGCAATTATGGACGTCTATAGAGGCACCATGGCTCAATATTTCTGCCGGGGACTTCCAACGACATTTTGGGTCTATGCCACGTCGAGTTGCTGCACTTTCCCGGGCAAAAGGAGGTTCAACACGATATAAGAAAGTATCCCATGATTTTTGTCGCCTCAGTGTATAAAGTAAATATATTAATCTGGGAGAGGAACTTTTCTGTTAGTTTGTTCTTCACAAGCTAACAGAAATCACTAGGGAAGTAATTTCTTCCATTACGGTAGAAAATAGCATAGATTCTGTTCGCATATGTAAGCCGTAGAAGTCGACTGCTGGCAGAATAAGTGTCGTGTGGAAGAGGCTAATGAAACATTCATGGTATGGTTATACCGTGACACATCTGCGAGGTTTTTTCTTCTTCAGGATAGGAACTAGCGTTGCCACTTGACGAAAGTGAATGAATTATTATGGAATAGCAGTCCATTTAATTAGGCAAGCATTACACTAGTTATAATTCAATGTGTTTTAGATATTTGCATGCACATTATTTTAATTTTCGTTGTATATTCGCGTCATTAAAGTGAATCAACATGTTTTTGTTACAATTTTTCTTTGTAATATTTTGCTTTGGATTTTTGGTTTAGCGCTAATAATTTACATATATTATTTCGACCTCGAAAGAAAAAAAACAGTGAAATTTACAGGTCAGGCCTTNGAGGTTTTTTCTTCTTCAGGATAGGAACTAGCGTTGCCACTTGACGAAAGTGAATGAATTATTATGGAATAGCAGTCCATTTAATTAGGCAAGCATTACACTAGTTATAATTCAATGTGTTTTAGATATTTGCATGCACATTATTTTAATTTTCGTTTTATATTCGCGTCATTAAAGTAAATCGACATGTTTTTGTTACAATTTTTCTTTGTAATATTTTACTTTGGATTTTCGGTTTAGCGCTAATAATTTACATATATTATTTCGACCTCGAAAGAAAAAAAACAGTGAAATTTACAGGTCAGGCCTTTTCCGTATGCATATAAGTGTTCTCGTGTTACTACGTAAATTAAAGGCTTTTTTCATGACATGTCGATAAAAGCGTTATACTAAGTATGATGTAACCTATGTTTAATAATTTGATAACTGTTGCGTGTTTCCTGTTTAATTATATAAAACTAGAGACACATCAGTGTTTAAGCCACGTGACGACATTTTCAGAGCACGATCTTGGCAGATACTTATAAGAATTGAAATTGACCTGCCTGTTAATCTTAAACTTAAAGGATATTANCCGTATGCATATAAGTGTTCTCGTGTTACTACGTAAATTAAAGGCTTTTCTCATGACATGTCGATAAAAGCGTTATACTAAGTATTATGTAACCTATGTTTAATAATTTGATAACTGTTGCGTGTTTCCTGTTTAATTATATAAAACTAGAGACACATCAGTGTTTAAGCCACGTGACGACATTTTCAGAGCACGATCTTGGCAGATACTTATAAGAATTGAAATTGACCTGCCTGTTAATCTTAAACTTAAAGGATATTATTTATGAACTAAACAAAATAATAAATAATGTTCAGTACTGGTGGTATGAGGCAGAAGCGAGGATGATGAACTTGCAGGCTGCAGCCACCATCTGTCCTGCACGCGTATTACTTTTGTGTTCCAGCTAGAAACAAATATGACTCCAGACTAATCCAGAATAAAACTTAATGCATTACGTTTACTGAAAGCACTATTTCGTAACCTACCTACAACATGACCAACAATCGAGTTGTCTTTCTGTTGAGTCTTAAAATGAAATATGATGAGATAATTATTCCCACAAAATTTAATTCATTTGTTTAATATATAGGAAATATTACAGAGTCACGAGTTTTGAAATCAGACTTGTGAAGAAATGAANAGAGTCACGAGTTTTGAAATCAGACTTGTGAAGAAATGAAGACGTGCAGCTCCTGCGACATAATGAAGACAGCCTGCCCAGGCGATGTCCTCGCAAACAAACAGTGCGAATATATGAGCGTAAAAGCCCGCTTGTGNTCTTAAAATGAAATATGATGAGATAATTATTCCCACAAAATTTAATTCATTTGTTTAATATATAGGAAATATTACGGAGTCACGAGTTTTGAAATCAGACTTGTGAAGAAATGAAGACGTGCAGCCACTGCGACGTAATGAAGACAGCCTGCCCAGGCGATGTCCTCGCAAACAAACAGTGCGAATATATGAGCGTAAAAGCCCGCTTGTGNTAATGAAGACAGCCTGCCCAGGCGATGTCCTCGCAAACAAACAGTGCGAATATATGAGCGTAAAAGCCCGCTTGTGTTTGTTAAGTGGCAAAGGACTCTAGAGGCATCTGTGGCCCGTGAGTCTTGCTAGGGAAAATATCGTGACATTGCAAGAACAAAGATTAGCCTTCGGGATGAATTTATATTTTGCAGGACCAGCGGTAAGCCTGGCGTAAGCTGCACGCTTACTAATACAAGTGGCACAAGATTTATGCTAATTGACTTTTTTCACGCGAGCAGAGAATTTTTTGAATTCCTCTTTATCATCTACTCGTTTGCTAGACAATTTTTACCTACGAGTACCCTGAATAACGACTTTCAGCAAGAGCACGAGCTACACGAACGCCTTATGCGTTCATTTTGATCCGGTTTTTGAACGCTGACAAACGGAATAATTTCAGGTGACGTATTTTTATAGTGCTAGTCAGTGTCATTCACTTACCTTAGTACTAAAGCAGCTCACACTAATTCTCTTTCTGAAGCGTCTTTCAGACTTGTATTCCAATTTCTTTTCCAGTAAACCCTGTAAAGTATTTATCTGCTTGTTTAATTTGCTGTAGTGTAGTCCAGTGTGTTTACACGTGTGACGCGTGTTTTCTGTTAGTGTTCTGTTAAGTGCAGAGAAGGTTGGCAAGGCTGCAAAACGTGATTTAAGTAACAGAAGGAATTACTTGTACATATGTCACCTACAAGTCTCCTCACCTTGTTAAAACTCCCAATATTGTTTTTACTTACGCTCATGCTTAAGATATATCTACTANACCTACAAGTCTCCTCACCTTGTTAAAACTCCCAATATTGTTTTTACTTACGCTCATGCTTAAGATATATCTACTGGGCATTTCACGTAGTGCTGCGTATGTGTGAAGTTTCGTTACTTTTGGAACAACCATTGCTATTACACTACGTATTACACAACATTACAGTAAAGATGCCAGTGAAGATGACAACAACAACAAGAGCAAGAATAGGTCCGCGCCACCGCAGATTTGTTATGTCTTTGGAGGCGACGCTGTCGACATAATAATAATAATAATGGCGTGTGGGGAGTGCACCCAGGGCAAGGCAACACCAACCGAGTGACGGTCTTTCTAGCTGGGACCCGTAAGTGACCGTCATTCCCGAGCATGACAGAAATGAGAACCTAGAATGGAGCGGCAGCGGCGCTATAATGCAAGGGCGGGGGAAGCGGGAGTACCCCGAGACAACCCGCCGGCAAGCGGCATCGTCCAGCACGATTCCCACATGTGAATCCGCCGGGGATCGAACCCGGATCACCGTGGTGGGAGGCGAGCGTCCTGGACACTACGCCACCGCTGCCCCTGACGCTGTCGACAAGCCTAGAACCCTGATTCTCGTAACTTACTTGCTCACTTGGTGCTTGCCAAATACAGACNGGGCGGGGGAAACGGGAGTACCCCGAGAAAACCCGCCGGCAAGCGGCATCGTCCAGCACGATTCCCACATGTGAAGCCGCCGAGGATCGAACCCGGATCACCGTGGTGGGAGGCGAGCGTCCTGGACACTACGCCACCGCTGGCCCTGACGCTGTCGACAAGCCTAGAACCCTGATTCTCGTAACTTACTTGCTCACTTGGTGCTTGCCAAATACAGACGCGCTCCAACACGCTTGTTCAAGTCATTGGATTCAGAGGCTTGATTATTTTCTGTGCTTTCTGTAGAGCAATTAAGGTAACCTCGTTCACTGCGAGTAGCAAATTTTGCGATATTCTTGAAATGCAGCTACTATTATCAGCAATAATGCGGATTGAAATACAGGTAATCAACAGCATGTTAGTGAACTGACTAAATAGGGCTAGGATGTGACAGAGAATAACGCCTCTGGGCACCGGGCCCGTATTCACGGCGTACACCGCACGGTATCGCCACCTGAATTCCGCTAGACAGCGTATACGTGGCTGTCTGCTAGAGGTTACGGTTTCCATTCTCCAGCGCTGTGTTAAAGCCACTGATCGGGCCTGTACAACTGACAAGCTGAACAGCAGCGGCCACTCAGCGCAGTAACTCGTCGCACGGTTATTCGCACAGGTAACAAATGCAACCGTCGCGATAAAAGTGGGGTTCGAACCACAGAGCGACCGCCAACCCGACGCTTCTATATACGATTATAATAAAATGTGTATAGTAAATACTAAATGCATGTACATTAACGTTTAGCAAATATTTGTGTGAAACCATGAGATTTGTAGAGAGTAAACATTACCTGTTGTAAAGTAATAGTTTCTAACGTGTACAAAAATAAAACATGGCACCACCCAAGCCAAGCAGAGTTGGCTGTAAACGTCTATACATGCATCTTATTGGCTTCCGTTTTAAAAACTGGAATTATTAGATAATGAGTAGTGTTTCAAATAAATCGAAGCTTAAGAAAGTCATTTAATATTGCATGAAAGTTTCGAAGATGGATTAATGATCGTGTTACATTGCAGATATAACAACGTCAAACCACAAGTAACATAAGAAACATTACTAAGCACTATTCATCGGACCATTTCAGCCAATACGCCATAGTAAGAGCACATTTATCATGTAAGTCCCTATCTTAAAACTGTCATATATTTATTAGAGACCCAACTATGAACTGTAAAATGTTACATGCATATGAATCCATTATCAAAGTGACGTACATTATGAGTTACATCGTGTATATATATATACGTTGACAACAGGTAAAATAATTATATGAGTCAATCAAAAGATTTACAATAAACGTAAACTAACACTATACCAACAATAGGGTTATGGGCACATACGTAGCTCAATGGTGTGGTACCAACGCATTACTGTAAATGGTNGGTTTCGAACCACAGGGCGACCGCCAACCCGACGCTTCTATATACGATTATAATAAAATGTGTATAGTAAATACTGAATGCATGTACATTAACGTTTAGCAAATATTTGTGTGAAACCATGACATTTGTAGAGAGTAAACATTACCTGTTGTAAAGTAATAGTTTCTAACGTGTACAAAAATAAAACATGGCACCACCCAAGCCAAGCAGAGTTGGCTGTAAACGTCTATACATGCATCTTATTGGCTTCCGTTTTAAAAACTGGAATTATTAGATAATGAGTAGTGTTTCAAATAAATCGAAGCTTAAGAAAGTCATTTAATATTGCATGAAAGTTTCGAAGATGGATTAATGATCGTGTTACATTGCAGATATAACAACGTCAAACCTCAAGTAACATAAGAAACATTACTAAGCACTATCCATCGGACCATTTCAGCCAATACGCCATAGTAAGAGCACATTTATCATGTAAGTCACTATCTTAAAACTGTCATATATTTATTAGAGACCCAACTATGAACTGTAAAATGTTACATGCATATGAATCCATTATCAAAGTGACGTACATTATGAGTTACATCGTGTATATATATACGTTGACAACAGGCAAAATAATTATATGAGTCAATCAAAAGATTTACAATAAACTTAAACGAACACTATACCAACAATAGGGTTATGGGCACATACGTAGCTCAATGGTGTGGTACCAACGCATTACTGTAAATGGTNAACACTATACCAACAATAGGGTTATGGGCACATACGTAGCTCAATGGTGTGGTACCAACGCATTACTGTAAATGGTACTCCTCAGTGCGGACTCGAGTTAACGGTGTAGAGAAAGCCATCATTTTTTATTGCAGTGACCCTGACTTCTGGGCTGGATCAGTTCCACATTTGTCCATATTTCTTATACATTCACATAGCATATCGGAAACCGTCCACACGGTGCAGGATACGCAGTTATACTGGTTCCACAATCAAAATATTTAATATCATCGAATATATAACATTTCAGCAAATAATTGTTTCAATAATCAAAGTATTTGTTACTTCACTGTATAGAAAATTACATATCGGTAACAACACGCAAAAAGGTACCAAAAATACAATAAAAAATGATAAATAAAACCAACTATTGAACCATAAATACTGCATTGAATAATAAAATTAATACTGTATTAATACGTGTAGGACTATAACTGCTACGTTGTGGATTGCAAAATACAAGGGTCTCTAAAAGTACAATCGTAACATCCCACGCACATACAACACCGAGCCTCGTTTGTACACCCCTTGTAAGAAATAGTACTTACTACACCAGACCTCGCACTCTAGGTCAGAAAGTCCATAGGATCGTTTGCAGCATCCATTATGGCGTATTACAATAATGTATGGAATATCATTAACAATAAATTACTGATAACTAATAAGCCTAATTTCCTATACATATGTGAAAAAAAAAATTTGTGACGTTCTTAAATGCTTAGATGGTAGTTATGCATTGACTTCTCGTTGACAGCAACGTCATTAGAGATGAAACCAGAAATATGTGAAAAAGTAACATAACAATTAAAATATAATAGACTAGTAACTTACCCGGGATTCGAGTTCAGAAAGTCTCGTAAATCATGCTAGCGTACAATCAACTGCATCACGGAGGTATGATTCGGAGCTTCAACTTCGGGTGTAATAAGTCTATTGTTTTGAATGATAGGGCTCCCTTACCTCAAATATTTACTCCCCTATCATTTTGAAAATAAGTTACTGAGCCATTAAAACACATAAGTTTACGTGGCCTTCCACAACGCTACTTGTGTGACAAATTTTATGGAAATTGGTTGATTGATCTCCGATATATGGCATAATACCTTTTTTTAATGTGGCTGTCTTACAAAATTGCTTAAAAAAGGCTCTGACCACGAGGTTTGTAATAGATAATGTCAAAATAAAAAGTTTCATTGAAAGTCTTAAATTGTTAAATATATTTTGCCAAACCTATGAAAATTTATGTATAACCACAATTTTAAAAACAATTTTCTGAACTTATTTAGATGATGTAACTTTACATGACCTTCTGTAGGTGTGCACAATTTTGTGGAAATTAGTCGAACAATTTCGCAAATATGACAAACTGGTCAGTTTACTCACCTGACACTACCGTCCAAACAATCCGGAAAGGAGAATCTCTGTATGCATATCGGTTGATTGGTCCGCGTGATATGGAATTAAACCTCCACTGATCATGTGACGATTTTCATAAATTCAGGGAAAAAATAGATATATTAGTGCATTCGATTATTGTGATTGATACAATATACAAAGTTATATATAACTCATTTACAGTTTCGTATATACAGTACAATAAACAAAAATCTTTGTATACGCGCCGTTCTGAAAATAAGAGACCAAGATACTTAAAACATTTAATTAATACAGCCTACTATAGTACAACTTCTTCCATATAAATTAATGTAGCCTATCATAGCATAACTTATTCGCCAAATGTGACAGAAATCAATTGATTTTATCCCGAGATACGGCATAAAAAAATTTATTATTTTTTTTGGAGCTATCTTACAAAATAGTTGAGATATGAGGCTTTACATTGACAATTTTTATGGATATAACTGATACTGTCAGCATACAAAATTGAGTTGAAATCTGTTTTGTAGTTTCGTAGATAAAAAAAATTGGAGCTAAAAATTATATATGTCCGACATGTTGAAAATATGTTAGTATGACACTCTCAAAATGTATAAGTTTATATAACCTGCCATAGTGATAATTGTTTGCCACATTTGGTGGAAATATATTGTTTTTTCGGAAATCACATGGCGTTTTTTGTCAACTGATACTATTTTACAAAATGGCGGACAAAAGAAATTTTGTGCATACATATGTGATTGTTGTAATATATACAGCCGTCATACACGTTTTCATTGTAGTTAATTACATGGTTTCGACGATATAAAGTACAAAACTAAATTAGTTATGTCATCACCATTATTAAAATAAGTGTCTGATATACCTACAACATTTCAGGTAACATTATCTACCGCAGTACTACTTGTTTACAATATTTGGTAGGAATCGGCCAATTGTTTCCAGAGATATGACATAAAAATTTCAATTATCGTCATGGCAGTATTTTACACACTTNAATTGTTTCCAGAGATATGACATAAAAATTTCAATTATCGTCATGGCAGTATTTTACACACTTGATAACAAAAGATATTCCATGTAGACACATTGTATGATTATTACATTTAAAACCAGCATACAAAAATAAGTTGGAATTGAGTAAACGTTTTCGAAGATAGAGCATATCGCTAGATAGAGGCAATTTTAAAATATATGTCTGACCATTAAACATATTTGTATGTACCATCTGCGGCAGTACTTATTGATTGTCAAATTTGGTAGGAATCTGTCAAATTGCTTCCCGAGAAATTACAAAAAAATTTATAATTAATGTAGCACTATCTTACAAAATGGCGGACAGACGTTCTTTCAGTTCAATTTATGATTGTAATAGGTACTGTCACCTTACAAAATTCGGTTAAAATCGGTCAAATGGTATGGTAGTTATACCAAATAAACCTTAAATATTTGTATGACAACCATTTTGAAAATAAGTAGGTAAGACAATTTAATTTCTTATGTTTATCTGGCCTATCATAATATTAGATAACTGCCAAATTGGAAGAAAATTGGTTGAGCATTTTTTGAGATATAACATAAAAGCTTTATATTTTGATGTGCTATCTTCTAAAATTACTTACAAAAGTAGTTGTTTGGCTTATATGATGCTTATAATAGATACTGTCAGCGTACAAAATTTTGTCGGTCGAAAATCGTCAAAAGCTATAGTATTAATGCAAATAAACCTAAAATATTTGTATGGCTGCCATTTTGAAAACAAGTACCTAATATAATGTATTTGTTTATATTTATTTGGCCTACCATATTATTACTTGCTTGCCAAATTTGAATAAAATTGGTTGAACAGTTATCGAGATATAGCATAAAAGCTTTATTTTTTCACGTGGCGCTATCTTCCAAAATGGCGGACAAATAAAGTGTTTGTTTGGCTTATATGATGCTTGTAATAGATACTGTCAGCGTACGAAGTTGGTTGAAATTGGTCAAACAATATTGTAGTTATACCAAATAACCATGAAATATTTGTGTGGCAGCTATTTTAAAAATAAGTGTCTAATTATTTTATATTACTTACATTTATCTGGCCAATCACAGTATTACTTACGTGCCAAATTTGGCGAGAATGAGTTTGCGTAGTTTTCGAGATATAATGTAAAAGCTTTATTTTTCCATTGTGGCGCTATCTTCCCGAAAGGCCGAACAACAACATTATTCAGCTCTGAATTTAATGCTTACAACTTGCGCTGTAAGTACACAAAATTTGGTTAAAATAAGTTAAATGGTTTCCGAGATATGACATATCGCCCAAAAATTTAAAAGACAGCCATTTTTTAAAGTAGGCGCCCGGCGTGGTCGAAAACTATAAACGTCATATGTCCTTACTTAGTACTATATGTGTACCGAGTTTGGTGAACTTATGTTCTCGCGTTAAAATATTTTAAGGAAGAGAGACACGCACGCTCAGAATAAACACACAGCCCACACACACACATACACACAGCCCACACACACACATACACACAGCCCACACACACACATACACACAGCCCACACACACACATACACACAGTCCACACACACACACATACACACAGCCCACACACACACATACTCACAGAGACACACAGACAGAAAAGAGATTTCATAAGCGTTTCTTTCCTTCTGGTAGTAAGCTAAAAATTACGTGTTATAGGCTCTTTACGGTGAGCTGGCCACTTTTGAAAGCCCTGCTAAGATCTACCTACGTGCACTTTGAGCATTCTTCCTTCATATGTAAAGTTAACGTTGTCAAGGTCTTAATCACTTTATACATGCATCGGTAAATTAAAAGTGTGAAATTATTATAAAAGTTTATATTCCATGAAAGTGCTAGTTCTAACACTATGGATTAAGAAAACAGAAAGCTAAATAAATTATTTCAGTATTCATAAATGTTCATCTAACATTTATAATTCAACGTTTACACTAGGGATTACTTTCCTTCCGTCGTTACTAATTTTTCTGGGTGAATGTCAGTCAGTGTGGCCGTTCAAGTACGTACAGTTAAAAGCAGTGAAATTTTTGGAGGGCTGATTTCAAAAGTACTTAATTAGCCGTGAACAGTTCGTGCAGCCGAATATTATAAAACAAAAGAATTTCTCACCTGGCAGTAGTCAGCGAATAAATAATTATGGTCTTAGTATGTAAAGTAATAGTTGGTTTAGTCTGCAGCGAAATTAATTCGCTATGTTTACATATCTGTAATTATTAGTAAACATGCATTACGTTTTTGTACTTCGTAATCGCATGAATGGTCTTTACGTTGTTTGATTTTAATGTGGATGTGTCTTTACAGTGATGTGGCTGTGTTTCAGTGATTAGCTGCGAAAAAGGAACCATAATGGAAAGTAGCAGATTAGGTGTGCTATTTTTTTTATGTTGATGAATTTGTAACGTTCGATTAAATACGTGCCTTGAAAACTTGCATGCAGAGCCACGAAAGCATGCAATCTTCTATGCGGAGCTAATGTGACACGTTTGTAGATCGTAATGTTACAAGAACAGTTATTCTCCGGATGATTGTCTTGAACTGTTAAACTAGTAAAATAATTATTTGCAATACCGGGAAGGGAGAAATATTTTCATTGCTAAATACCCAGTGGACGGAAGAACCGTTCATTACGCCCACATCAAAGGAACCGCCACGCCATTTCGTTTCTGTGTACTTATCTACTCTGTGTCCGTCGTAACAGTCGAATATTGTTTGCAAATTTTTATAGCCAGAAAATGTGTAACATGCCCAGAATTGTATTATAACGTTGTAGGCAAGACTGATTAGTGAAAGAAAGTTAAGGCAGCGGAAAACACGAGAGAAAAAATTTTACGTGATAATATTAGCTACGTAAAAATGCATTAAAAGTCAAAAACGAATGAACTATACACTTCAGTGTTTTGGAAACCATATTAGTAATTACAAATAATTTCCGCGGTTTTCCTCTGATGTCAACAATTACTCAGCTGTGTGTTAAAAATTACTTCCAATCATATGAAAACAAGATACGTTGTCATTGATTCCAAGGTATTGGCAAGTGCTTTACCGATACAGTTCCGATGTTTATATAACAGAGTGGTAAACCACTCAACCCGCATTCGGAAGGGCGCGAGTCCGATTCCCGGGCCGGCTGTCCTGATTTCAGCTTTCCAAGGTTTTCTGAAATAACTGCGCACGAATGCCGGCATGGCTCTTTAGTACAAGTCCTGGGCAATTCCTTCGTAATTCCCGGATGAATATTGTTCCCCTACTAAGTACCAAGGCCTTGTCGCCTTTCGGGAACACCAAATAAGTAAATAAATAGCTTTGTACATTTNCGAAGAAATAAGAAAACTACGGAAAGAATTGAAAGAAGAAGAAAAATGTTTAAAGAAAAAAAAAGACAGTGCCAATAATTTACAGTTTCGTATATACAGTACCATAAAAAAAATATTTGTATACGCGCCGTTCTGAAAATAAGAGACTAAGATACTTAAAAAATTTAATTAAAACAGCCTACCATAGTACAACTTCTTCCATATAAATTAATGTAGCCTACCATAGCACAACTTATTCGCCAAATGTGACAGAAATCAGTTGATTTTATCCCGAGATACGGCAAAAAAAACTGTATTATTTATTTTGGGGCTATCTTACAAAATGGTTGAAATATGAGGCCTTACATGGACAATTTTAATGGATATAACTGATACTGTCAGCATACAAAATTAAGTTTAAATTTGTTTTGTAGTTTCGTAGATAAAAAAAATTGGACCTAAAAATTATATATGTCCAACATGTTGAAAATATGTTAGTATGACACTCTCAAAATGTATAAGTTTATATGACCTGCCATCGTGATAATTGTTTGCCACATTTGGTAGAAATGTATTGTTTTTTCGGAAATCACATAACGTTTTTGTCAAGTGATACTATTTTACAAATTGGTGGACAAAAGAAATTTTGTGCATACATATGTGATTGTTGTAATATATACAGCCGTCATACACGTTTTCATTGTAGTTAATTACATGGTTTCGACGATATAACATACAAAACTAAATTAGTTATGTTATCACCATTATTATAATAAGTGTCCGATATACCTACAACATTTCAGGTAACATTATCTACCGCAGTACTACTTGTCTACAATATTTTGTAGGAATCGGCCAATTGTTTCCAGAGATATGACATAAAAATTTCAATTATCGTCATGGCAGTATTTTACACACTTNAATTGTTTCCAGAGATATGACATAAAAATTTCAATTATCGTCATGGCAGTATTTTACACACTTGATAACAAAAGAGATTCCATGTAGACACATTGTATGATTATTACAATTAATCCCAGCATACAAAAATAGGTTGGAATTGAGTAAACGTTTTCGAAGATAGAGCATATGGCTAGATAGAGGCAATTTTAAAATATATGTCTGACCATTAAACATATTTGTATGTGCCATCTGCGGCAGTACTTATTGATTGTCAAATTTGGTAGGAATCTGTCAAATTGCTTCCCGAGAAATTACAAAAAAATGTATAATTAATGTAGCGCTATCTTACAAAATGGCGGACAGACGTTGTTTCAGTTTAATTTATGATTGTAATATGTACTGTCACCTTACAAAATTCGGTTGAAATCGGTCAAATGGTATGGTAGTTATACCAAATAAACCTTAAATATTTGTATGACAATCACTTTGAAAATAAGTACGTAAGACAATTTCATTTCTTATGTTTATCTGGCCTATCATAATATTAGATAACTGCCAAATTGGAAGAAAATTGGTTGAGCATTTTTTGNATTTCTTATGTTTATCTGGCCTATCATAATATTAGATAACTGCCAAATTGGAAGAAAATTGGTTGAGCATTTTTTGAGATATAACATAAAAGCTTTATATTTTGATGTGCTATCTTCTAAAATTACTTACAAAAGTAGTTGTTTGGCTTATATTNATATAACATAAAAGCTTTATATTTTGATGTGCTATCTTCTAAAATTACTTACAAAAGTAGTTGTTTGGCTTATATTATGCTTGTAATAGATACTGTCAGCGTACAAAATTTTGTTGGTCGAAAATCGTCAAACGCTATAGTACTAATACTAATAAACCTAAAATATTTGTATGGCTGCCATTTTGAAAACCAGTACCCTAATATAATGTATTTATTTATATTTATTTGGCCTACCATATTATTACTTGCTTGCCAAATTTGAATAAAATTGGTTTAACAGTGATCGAGATATAGCATAAAAGCTTTATTTTTTCACGTGGAGCTATCTTCCAAAATGGCGGACAAATAAAGTGTTTGTTTGGCTTATATGATGCTTGTAATAGATACTGTCAGCGTACGAAGTTGGTTGAAATTGGTCAAACAATATTGTAGTTATACCAAATAAACATAAAATATTTGTGTGGCAGCCATTTTAATAATAAGTGTATAATTATTTTCTATTACTTACATTTATCTGGCCAATCACAGTATTACTTACGTGCCAAATTTGGCGAGAATGAGTTTGCGTAGTTTTCGATATATAACGTAAAAGCTTTATTTTTCCATTGTGGCGCTATCTTCCCAAAAGGCCGAACAACAACAATATTCAGCTCTGAATTTAATGCTTACAACTTGCGCTGTAAGTACACAAAATTTGGTTAAAATAAGTTAAATGGTTTCCGAGATATGACATATCGCCCAAAAATTTCAAAGACAGCCATTTTTTAAAGTAGGCGCTCGGCGTGGTCGAAAACTATAAACGTCATGTGTCATTACTTAGTACGATATGTGTACCGAGTTTGGTGAACTTATGTTCTCGCGTTAAAATATTTTAAGGAAGAGAGACACGCACGCTCAGAATAAACACACAGCCCACACACACACATACACACAGCCCACACACACACATACACACAGAGACACACAGACAGAAAAGAAATCTCATAAGCGTTTCTTTCCTCTGGTAGCAAGCTAAAAATTACGTGTTATAGGCTCTTTACGGTGAGCTGGCCACTTTTGAAAGCCCTGCTAAGATATACCTACGTGCACTTTGAGCATTCTTCCTTCATATGTAAAGTTAACGTTGTCAAGGTCTTAATCACTTTATACATGCATCGGTAAATTAGAAGTGTGAAATTATTAGAAAAGTAAATATTCCATGAAAGTACTAATTCTAACACTATGGATTAAGAAAACAGAAAGCTAAATAAATAATTTCAGTATTCATAAATGTTCATCTAACATTTATAATTCAACGTTAACACTAGGGATTACTTTCCTTCCGTCGTTACTAATTTTTCTGAGCGCATGTAAGTCAGTGTGGCCGTTCAAATACGTACAGTTAAGAGCAATGAAATTTTTGGAGGGCTGATTTAAAAAGTACTTAGTTAACCGTGAACAGTTCGTGCAGCCGAATATTATAAAACAAAAGAATTTCTCACGTGGCAGTAGTCAGCGAATAAATACTTATTGTCCTAGTATAAAAAGCAATAGGATGTTTAGTCGGCAGCGAAATTAATTCGCTATGTTTACATATCTGTAATTATTAGTAAACATGCATTACGTTTTTGTACTTCGTAATCACATGAATGGTCTTTACGTTGTTTGATGTAGTGTGGATGTGTCTTTACAGTGATGTGGCTGTGTTTCAGTGGTTAGCTGTGAAAAAGGAACCAGCATGGAAAGTAGCAGGTTAAGTGCGCTAGTTTTTAAAGTTGATGACTTTGTAACGTTCGATTAAATAAGTTCCTTGAAAACTTGCATGCAGAGCCACGAAAGCATGCAATCTTCTATGTAGAACTAATGTGACACTTTTGTAGATCATAATGTTACAAGAGCAGTTATTCTCCTAATGATTGTCTTGAACTGTTAAACTAGTAAAATAATTATTTGCAATACCGGGAAGGGAGAAATATTTTCATTGCTAAATATCCAGTCGACGGAAGAACCGTTCATTAGTGTCGTAACAGTCGAATATTGTTTGCAAATTTTTATAGCCAGAAAATTGTAACATGCCCAGAATTGTATTATAACGGTGTAGGCAAGACTGATTAGTGAAAGAAAGTTAAGGCAGTGGAAAATACGAGAGAAAAAATTTAACGTAATAATATTAGCTACGTCAAAATACATTAAAAGTCAATAACGAATGAACTATAGACTTCAGTGTTTTGGAAACTATATTAGTAATTACAAATAATTTCCGCGGTTTTCCTCTGATGCCAACAATTACTCAGCTGTGTGTTAAAAATTACTTCCAATCATATGAAAACAAGATACGTTGTCATTGATTCCAAGGTATTTTCAAGCGCTTTACCGATACAGGTCCAATGCTGATATAACAGAGTGGTAAACCACTCAGCTCACATTCGGGAGTGCGCGAGTTCGATTCCCGGTCAGGCTGTCCTGATTTCAGCTTTCCGAAGTTTTCTGAAATAACTGCGCACGAATGCCGGCATGGCTCTTTAATACAAGTCCTGGGCAATTCCTTCGTAATTCCCGGATGAATAGTGTTCCCCTACTAAGTACCAAGGCCTCGTCGCCTTTCGGGAACACCAAATAAGTAAATAAATAGCTTTGTACATTTGCTTTGCCTAGAAGAGAGTTTCAAGATAAACGCGTGGTGTGTAGCNCGTCGCCTTTCGGGAACACCAAATAAGTAAATAAATAGCTTTGTACATTTGCTTTGCCTAGAAGAGAGTTTCAAGATAAACGCGTGGTGTGTAGCGAGCGAACGTCAGGAAGCCGTTATCAGAGTGTCTGTCGGCGACCCGCGGGCGACCGCGCNAACGCGTGGTGTGTAGCGAGCGAACGTCAGGAAGCCGTTATCAGAGTGTCTGTCGGCGACCCGCGGGCGACCGCGCAACTGCCTGCTGATATCAGCTCTGCTGAGTACACAGTTGCAGTGACCTTGTGACCTTCACCTCCGCCCTGGGTGAAGCTGACGCCGCGACAAACAGCCTGTCGGCCTGCACTCTGGCCCTCCGATAACAAGTCTCGCCGACCGTCAGCTCGCTTGCAACGCCCTCAGTAACACCGCACTCAAGCATTGCAACGAAGATCTGAGCGTGGTTGGTTCAGTTTGGAAGTCCTTGCCTTTCACTCTTGTCAGTTGTGTAGCCTTCAGCAACATATTATTGACAAACTCGTTATTATAATTCTTAAGGGGCGTCCCTCGTAAAAAAAATGGCAAAACGCCTCAAAGTGAGGTCCGGCCACAAGGAAACATTGCGACCGCGATGTAATACAGCATAAACAAGCTTCTGTGTTCGCCTTCCTCAGAATTGTAAGCGAGATATGTACGGATTTAATAAAGATATCTGCTCGGAAAAGTCACAGCAGTGTCGCCATAGTTTAGAACGCTGTTTTACTGAAGAATAAACATGGCAAACGGAGGGCTGGGCTTCTTACTGCGATTTCTGCTGACTTTAACAATTTGAACGACCACACTTAAGTTAAAACAACCACATTTATAAGTTGGCAACATATTATTGACTTTCTTTTCTGTCCTAAAAAAAAAATTTACATTAAAAGTTTCTATAGTTTTTTTTAAATTGTAATATGAACAACTGCTTACAATAAGACCCATTCAACTACTAAGTAATTCCCTTCAAATAAGTAACCTTACGCCGACATTGTAAAACTGACAACGTATTTCATTTAAATGAGTACTATCTCTATAAATCGCTTTCTCTTTCGCTTTCTAGAAGTAAGATGATGCATTTTGTTTTTTATAAAAAAATTACAAAGCGAATCAATAACGTTCCTTAGAGATTTGTTTAACTGTTCTAAGCATTGCCAACAAATACATAAACCATCTTAGTTTCGGTTGTCAACATTCTTATGATTTGTTTCAAATTGGGAGTACTTGTTTATGGGCGAAATTATTGCAAAGGCAAATGCTCTCAGCATTCTCAATAAAGACTTAATTATTATAAAAAAAAATTACATATCGCTTGATTGAATAAAATAAAATTGAAATTAAAGAACCCATGTTGGAACATTATGTCTTTGCAGTATTTAACTTACGCAACAAGTACAGACCAGCAATCAGGGCATTTATTTTGTCAAAAAATCCAATTTTGGCACATTGAGTTATATTACTGACAATATAATGTAATCCTGAACAAATATCGATATTCAAAATTACGTTCATTGCCTTTGAAATGATAAGTAACTGAAAATTACTTCGATACGTGGGTAGAATTTTGTAATTCTTTTGTTTCTGGTTAAACTTATAACTTTAAAAAATTTACCTCTGCATTAACGACGAATTTTAAGTTAACCAATGAATGATACGCAAACATACGTTTTCAATTTACAAACAAAAAGCAAAAGTCAATATCTAAATTTAAATCCACTGTTTTTAAAATTCTTATGTTTACATTAACTGTCTTAAAATAAGTTAAATTAAAATATATTTTAAATAGCAAAAAATATATTTTTTTTTTATTTTTTTTTTTTTAGGAAAACTTTACACTCTACAAATTCTAAATTGTTTCAACACAGCGTTCATTATTTTTAAGCTTCACTAGCGGGGAGCTACGGAAACAACCGATACTATTGCAGTACAAAATATAGTGCGAAGTACACTGAAGAGCCAAAAAAAACTGGTACACCTACCTAATATCATGTAGTAAGTAGCACGCAATGGTGGACGAAACACTTCATCCTTTATGAACCCCAAAAATAAAGCTCGTGGTAAGATCTATGCTTCTGGGGGGCCAGTAATGAAGAGCCTGGTCACAGGCTGCTCCTCGACCAATCCAGCGTAGCGGCAACGTCTCGTTCAGGTATCAGCGAACAGCTAGGCGCCAATGGGGTGGCGCTATATAGGAAACATCAGACCGTCGCCTTCACATTGACGTGTCGAATGCAAGCACGCTACCCCTCACCACCTCAAACCGAGAGTTACGAACGCCATCCAAACCGTAACACTGGACATGCTGACATGAGCGTTGAACGAGTTCGATTATCGCGTAGATGTCGTTCGGGCCACTCATGGTGGTCACATTGAACATTTATGAATGTATCGTAAACCAACTTCAATGTTACACGGTACATTTTATTGATCAATGAAGGTTGTAGATTGTTTGGTTTTGATATTATAGACCTTCAAATTTGGGGTATTCTTTTAGACTCATCCTATAAACGCAGGTATTGGTTTTCTTACGCTCTGATGCTGATTATTATGAAGCGTGATTTCCTTTAGATGTATCTTTCTCATACAGGAGGGGATGTAGTGGCAAAACAGGCCTATGATTTAAATGGCAAGAAACCGCTTTCACCTTATCTTGTGGACGGATATTCGTCTTCTGTAAGGCAATACGAGTACATTCGGCGATGTGCACAGATGGAGGTAGCACACAGAAGCAAATGGTTTTGTCCGTGCGGTACAATGTGCTCGATTGGAATACAATTTACCTAAGTTTGAGATCATCTTAACAAAATAATATAATTATCAGTGTCAATAAATTAACAGTAATTTTCTAGACCGATGTGAAATGGATTGGTGTCTACAACATACCAGATAGTCTACTAGCACTAATATATTTTTCTTAATGAATAACAGTAAAAAAAGAGGGTTTTATTTGAAAATTCTTTGTTTATTACACTCATCAATAGACCATAGATGATTGTAAATGTTGGTATGGTGATGTGAATTCTCAACTGTGATCCGTCCCCGTTTTAATTTATTCTGGCGTGTTCTTTTTTACAGGTAACAATAGAATGCTATCACTCCCCATCACACAAATGCATTCAAATAAAATGCCAAAATGATGTAATTATTCTGAACTCCGGGGGAAATACTTCCTGTGTAAAAAATTGTAAAATATAATAATTATTCATTTTGTTATTGTTACATTGGCAATTTATTTTGTCAAATATACAGATGCAATGAAAGATACATTGAAAATTCAAAGTTTCTGAACTTACATAATTGTGTGAAACTTCGTAACAGTTTCAATAGCTATATCTACATGTTCGCTTCAAGCGTACAAACCTGTTTATAATAATTACCAAATTTTAAAAAAAAGTTTGGTTTGGAAAGACTTTATTCTGCCGCTATAGGCGCATATAGGCATTTTCTCACTAGATTGAAGTCTTTTATTTTGAGCATATTATATTAAAGCCTACTAGATTTTAATGAGGATAGTCAGAAAACCACAGCTGCTATCACTTATTACTTGTAATATAAATTGTAATTTTAGAAGTTATACTTCTTTTGGTGAATTTACGNTCACTAGATTGAAGTCTTTTATTTTGAGCATATTATATTAAAGCCTACTAGATTTTAATGAGGATAGTCAGAAAACAACAGCTGCTATCACTTATTACTTGTAATATAAATTGTAATTTTTTAAGTTATACTTCTTTTGGTGAATTTAGGGTAAAAGTTTAGTGTGCAACGGAATTTGCGCGCGCACAGTGTAACGAAATTCGACAGTGAACGTGGTAGGGGTATGACCCAACGCGCATGCGCGTATCGTCTAGATATATACAAACGCAAGGTACACAACATAGTACGTGGTTATATTTAAAGCTGACAGAAAATCTGTTAATGTAATAGGCAAATTGAAAAACATTTCATTTATATTAGCAATTTATTGTGTGTGTATATATACATATATATCTTAATAATTTATTTTTCTTACATTGTGCCGTAAAAAATTTGTTAGTGACAAAAATTGTATAATAAAATTTTGAAACTGTTTTCAAGTATTTGGGTTAATTTTTGTAAGTAGTTATGGTATTTAATCAAACCTTTATTAATTGTATTTAATGTCTTTCTTCCGATATTTTATCGTTTTCCTGCTTAAATAAATCATTTACATAAGTAATAAAATTTTATTTTAGTCATGCCACAGAAGTATATCTTCTAACGCACGTACATAAGTACACGCACCCATGTTTTTTTTTTAACTTCAAATAGCTATCACCTTTTAAAGCAGATCATGCTAGTATTAATTCAGACAAACATAGGGAAATGAAATTCTTCTTTCTCTCAGATGTTTAGCTCACGTTATCCCCGATGATTTCAGACACACAGCGAAACTACGAATAGATATAAAGATTTTGTGCTGAAAAAGTTTGATCAATTAAGGACTTTTGCCAGTTGGACAACAGCACTGACTGAGTACTGTGAATTCTTTGAAGTAGAACATAGGGAGATATAGAACAATGTATCAACAAGGTACTTGAGCTTGTCACTTGCTTTTGACAGACGTTTAAGAAACTGTGTGCTATTAGCCAGTTACTTCAGTATCTTAATGCAGAGTAATGCCCTAATAAAGTAAATTGTTGATTTCTAAGCAAATCAATGAAAATGCTAATACAATTCAAACCTTAAAATCTAAAATATTTTCTGATACTCAGATATATAAGCTAATGAAATTATTAAATGTCAAGTTAAGCAATAGAGTAAGGGACCAGATTTGTTGTTTTTCAGCAAAAAAAGTGCAATGACAATGACAATTTTTTCTTTATCCAAGTAGCATCATGTGAGAAAGGCTTCGCATTATTTTTAGACAACACAAGGTGTTACACGTAGGTACATAGAGGCCCATTGTGCATCATGTGAGAAAGTCTTCGCATTATTTTTAGACAACACAAGGTGTTACACGTAGGTACATAGAGGCCCATTGTTTTCTAAAAATTTTCAACTTTTTCCAGTAACAACAAAACTTCCTTAATTTTATGTTTTGTCTGCTCTTGAAAATCTGAAAACTGATGGTGATGACCAAAATAAATTTGATGATATGATTTCTTCTGAAAACGTACAGTTTGCTACATCTGATGAAGAGAATAAGCAATGTACATCATCGTAAAACGTTATAATCCACACATTAATATAATTTTTCATATTAACTATGCGAAGAATGAACTTTCTGTGGATGGATGTTAGGAATATGAAAATGTTGACACAGTGAAAGCTGAACTTCAAGTTTGTACAAACTGTGAACGGAATATTAGCAGTAATGACTCTGAAATATGTTTATGTGCTATAATTTACAAGTTATTAAGTGATCAGAGATTGCTGGAAGTACCTCAGACAGACATTAAGTACCTCAAGACCTAGTGCTGGAGAGTTTTTTTAATTTTCAGTTACATTACATTTTGTTAAGTTTTGATTATTGGGCTGTTTGTTTTAATATAACAGATTTACTACAATTAACGAAAGTACTATATAAGTAAAAATCTGACTTTACAAATCTGACAACAGCAAAGCTATGGTAATAGAGAATGATATATCCCTTTTAATTTTTTCAGACAATACATTTATTCAAATTTTTTCACAACCAATAGGAAATGCCTTTGATATAAGGTTTTCCGTATTATCGCCAGTGCCAAAAAGGAAGCATTTGTGTAACATCCACCCATTCCATGCACGTTAAAAAATTTATGCTAAATATTAGTTGCACAACTATTTACTGTTTTTTCTTTGAATTAGCGATTCCATGAACAGTGACTCAGAAATGTTTTCCTTCTACGTGGACTGAGATGTAACAGGAGGACGTAGATAGTTTTCATTTTATATATGTATATAACATTCACTTGCTAGTTCAAACACGTATCAAGTTATAATACATTTTCTTACTCGTGAATTGTACCTACGCCATGCCTCCTAATTACCCTCTGAACTAAATATATCTTGGAGAAACGAACACTTCTGCTTGGTGGTGTGATGATCCTTTCATTAGATGCTTGTGTCTTATGGAAGGATACACAGTGGCCAAGAAGATCAAATTAAGGAGAGATTTTAAGTATTCTCAAACGTGAACATACTATAGGTTTATTAGCACTACATTAGGCTGGCATATACCTTTTAAAATATTTTGTGGCATTTATGTAATATTCAAATTAATTTGCAAATTAATTAACTGCATATAACTTCAAAATGTATAAGTATGAAAGACGACTTTCAATATACACAGTGTTCGGAAATTAAACGCCCAAACTGCGGGTGGTGAGGCCTTATGAAACAAAGTCGAAAATATGTAGGACACCATGTAGCCAAAATGATTATTAAAGAAGATATAAACATATGAAAATTAAGTTTTGAAAACGTATTTTTTCCGAATGCCTTGTACAACGCCTACATAATCTACGGAAAGAAGGTGACTTATGGTTCCCATGTTGTAGAAACACATGCGTGACGATGGCCGTCCTCGGTCTGTGCGCACTGTGCGGCTTGAGGAAGTTATACGTCAGCAAATCAACGACATGCCCTCCACTAGTACACGCTCCATTGCGCGCCAAATGTAGGACGTGGTGCGGGTAAATCGCCACCATCCCTACCGCTGACAGAAATTACAAGGCATTCAGCGATAATATGTTTTCAAAACCCAATATTCACAGGCTCATATCTCATGTAATATTCTGTTGAGGTATATGGTGTACTATAAATTTTCGACTTTATTTTTCATAGGGAATCACCTCCCGCAGTTTGGGCGTTAAATTTCCGAACATGCTGTATATGTACGTACATTTCGAAGTCCTTCAATGTAAGCAGAAATAACTTCTTCAACGTACTATTGATGAAGTTGATTTTGAAGTTGGAAAGCAAAGGTGGGATTGAATAAACTTCAATAGTGAAATTTCTGAATTTCCTAAGTTAAGTTTGTGGAACTGTTCCACTGTATGTGTAAGGCTATATTTTATAACATATTTATTTTAAAGACGTGATAAATTCATAAAATAGGACTTTGCTGCAGATACTTATGAACAAATGCAAAACGTTCATACAATATTTTGTAAGAACTGTGGTTAAGGCTTATCTGTAAGGTCACCGCCTGGACACCCACGTCTGCGCCATGAGAACTCTGCTGGTTTGTGCCTCAAGGCTGTTCTGCCATGACCTTGGCGCTCTCGGCTTGCTGGGTACCAAACGCGCAGAATACTGTCAGTCAAGTGCATATCACGGTTTTCTTCCTTTCCGCCGTTGCTCCGCCGTAACTGTGATGCACTCGCCACTATGCAGTTTGTGGTCCTGTACTTACTGCATAGTTGAGAGTTTATAACAGTTACGGCTACAGCTGAAACAAAAATAGTGCCTTTAAATACCGTGAGTTACCTTACATTAACTCAAGATTCAGAGTTTGTAACCGTATTTAAAAACTGAGTGTTTTCGCCCCAGATTAATCAAACTAAACAAAAAATTTCAGGATGTTTATGTTCTATGGCAATTTTTTTTTAGCCTAGTTTCCCAAAGAAAGAAAGGCCTATGAGATAACATTCCGCTGTGTGTGTATGTGTGATTGTACGTGTGTGTATGTATGTGTGTATCTATGGGTGTGTGTCGCACCCATTCAATTTTTGAACGGGTGAAGCGAATTTCACCAAACTTGGCACACATATAACACTAAGTAAGGACACCTGACTTATAGTTTTCGACCAGCTCGGGCACTTAAATTCAAAATGGCGGCCATTTAAATGCATGGGGTGATATAAAAGATCTCAGGAACCATTCAACCTAATTTAAACCAAATTTTAAATGCTGGCAAAGCACCGTGTAAGCATTAAATTTTGAGATGGATATTGTTGTTGGTCCAATCAATTTTTAATATACCACCAAATGAAGAAATGCAGATATTTGTTATATCACGAAAATTGTTAAACCAATTATCACCCAATTGAGCAGGTTATTAATACTATGATACGCCAAGTAAACGTGAGAGACTGAACTTAATTAGGAACTTACTTTCAAAATGGCGACTTTACAATTTTTTAAAGTTTATTTTGTATATCTACCATACCATTTAAACTATTTCGACCAAATTTTGTATACTGAAAGTATCTGTTTGAAACATCGTATATACCAACATACAACGACTTTTGTTCGCCATTTTGGAAGCTAGCGCCATAGAAATAAATAAAGTTATTATGTCATATATCGGTAAAAAATTTACTGATTACTACCAAATTTGGCAAACAAGAATAACTGAGGCAGATTATGAAAATTGGTATGTTTTAACAATGCAAGATACTTATTTTCTAAATTGCTGCTATTTAGCAAGTTTTAGCTTAGAACGCTATATCGTCGAAAACATGTAATCAATTCCAAGTTAACTTTGTATGCTGGCAGAAGTTATTATCACTACCAACTGTATCTACACGGAGTATCTTTTGTCCTCCATTTTGTAAGATAGCGACACGCAAATAAATATAGTTTTTATGTCATACTTAGGAAAACAATTGACGGATGACTATCAAATTTGGAAAACAAACACTACTGCAGCAGTTGGCGTAAACTGGTTTGTTTTAAGTAGGAAGGCTATATTAATATTTTATTTATGTATATTTTATAAGGAAAAAATTAATTCCAACTTATGTCAGTATGCTAGCAGTGCCCATTACAACAATCGAATATTTCTATGCAGAGTTACGTTTCTCTGTCATTTTTTATGATAGCTTTACCAATAATAAGTAAAGTTTTTATGTCTTGTCTCGGGAAACAATCAACCCATTCTTACAAAATTCAGCGAAGATGTTATACTGTGACAGACCATATTAATATGTATATGTATTTTTTAGTATGACACACTTATTTTCCGAATGGTGGCTTTAAAATCATTTCAGTTTCGTGTGCTGTATCTACGAAGTTGTGTAATATATTATCATTTAACTTTGTGTGTTTGCAGTATATACTCATCAAATGTGCCACTGCATTACATTTTTGTCTTCATTTATGAAGCACGCTATATGACAATTATGGAGGTTATATGTCATATCTCGAGGAACAATCAACCGAATTCCACCAAATGTTACAATGGAACTTTTCAACTAATTTTGACAAAATTGTGGAGACCATAAATGCTACAGAATTCTATGTTAACTTTCATGATTTAAATGGGTCAGGATATGATGTTCAAAATGGTGGTGATATGAATAATTTAGGTACATTTGCCACATATATTAAGTAATGTAACCAAATTTAACCAAATTTTGTATGTGGATATTATACATTAGAAGCATCATATATAGAGCCTCTTTTTCTGGCAAATTGTGTACAATATCATCAAAAATGAAAATAATTTTTTTTTCTGTCATATCCTAGGGAGCAAACAATCGATTTCCTCCAAAATCTTCACACATGTAGCGATACAGTAGGCCAAGTAAAGTTACGTGTCTTAAGTGGCCCAGACTCTTATATTCAAAATGATTGCCCTCTAAATATTTTAAGCTAGTAAACCCTATAATTTGAAAATTAGACTGATTAAATCCGAAGTTAGTGCTCCAAATTTGACCTCAATAATAAAGTTAGCTATTGGAAAATGTTCCTTCTAGCGATCGTGGATAGAGACGGGGGACAAGGGTACAAGATGGAGACCATCTTGAATGACGTCATGTGGCAACCTCCTGCTCTGTCATTCCTTGTAAATGTCGGCCATATTGTATTTCCCCACCCGCTCTGTTACTCCTATCCATTGGGGGCCATATTGGATGTTCCCACTTATGCTCTTGCATTCCAAGTGTGAGGTTATCTCAGAGTAATTCAGATCACCATTATTTTCTCATGCTCTCATTCCTTTCTACCAGATGTCTCCACTTCACGCTCTTAAATTCCGTGTGGAGGGTTTTCTCCATGCTATCCATCCCGGCTCGACATCCAGCATTCAGTGTCTGTCCGGTTTACACAGAGTATTTCTGATATCCTTTATCTACTCAAGCCATCTCATTAGTTCCTACCGGATGTCCCCACTTCACGCCCTTGTGTACCGTGTGGGGGAGATTTTCTGTGTTCCATCCCTCCTAGGTTATCACAATGACGAAAGGGTTTTCTCCATGCTACCCCACCCACCTCCTCTCCAGGACGTCAGAGTATTCCTCACAGGTCCCCGCAGAATGTCAGAATTTTCTCAGTGCTATCCCTCTCAGGTCCCCGCTAGGAGGCCATGGTTTTCTCCGTGATATCCCTCTAAGCTCTCCGCCAGGATGCCAGGCTCCATCCTGGAGGGTTGTCTCAGAGTTCTCCAAGTCTCCTTCATGCCTCACATCCGTTCCCGATGTCCCCACTTTGGTTTTCTCATATTCCTTCTGGTCTCCAATCACCTGTCGTCCTAGCGTGTACGAGTCTCATGCTCTGTCGTTCCACCTGCACGACACGGAGCGAAGACTGTCCATGCACGCTAGACTAGAGTCGCACAGCATGCACATGTCAAGTACGCCCTAAACCCACTTATAAGAATAGTTGAATGTCATTTCTGAACCGTTTAAGATATAACCACCAAATACATAACATATGTATGACCCCACGATGATGATAAGGGCCGTAGGGTTAAGTATGCCCTAAGAGTCGGTCGGGTCGGACGTGTTCTGCTGCTAGTGTTGTGAGTGTTGGCTATACTCTGAATTTGACGGTTTCTTTTCACACTGTTAGTATGGAAGACGTTTACTATCCTGTTCTACTGGCCAGGACAGTCTGGTCTTGTGTAGCATCAACTAAAGCAGTGTGCAACACCCAACGCTTGCGTAATATGTGACTGCGATGGTTGGTAAGTGCTTATAACTATTTTCCTTTGCATTTTCTATACCAGAATGCATTAGTATGTAGCAGTGTTGTCCTTATCGCACCTGTGCTTCTTGGCTTCGAAAAAGTTTTTTTTAGACTAATGTGACGTACAGTGTTCGATGCTCACGCAATGTACATAGGTTGGTAAATGTTTATAACTATTTGCTTCTATAATTATTTTATAACTGTTTTGCAACAGCGCGCAGCAGTGAGGTCTCTCTGCACTACTAATGGTTTTAATATTTGTTGTTTTGTGGCAAGCGAATGTACGCAGTCTTTACAAGTTGTGTAATGTGTATCGCACTTGACGCATTGTAGTGATTTTTGCAGTTTGCCCTTCTGATCATTTGTTCTTTCTGATGTCGTAAATTCTAACTTTTACTTAACTTCTTGGCATGATAGCAACACTGATAACACTATTTTGGACTATAGCTTTATTGGGTATCTTTTATATATTGTGACTCGTTATGACATCATGCTCGTGATGTACTTGCATATATGCCAGTCCTTCATTGTTTGTTACATCACTGATTTTTTAGGTAAAGGGCGATTTCATCTCTTTTACACGCCGTTTCCCCGACACTTGCGCTTGGCTGATGGTGTTTATTTATATTAACGCGTACATGTTTTAGTGTAGCTTGCGACTATGTACGTCTTATTATCGTAACAATTATATAGCGATTTATTTAAAAAATATAAATGACTGGTTGTTAAGGTTTACCCAGGCTAACGATGACTCGGGCCGCCAGCCATTGTGGTGGACTGATGGAGTTAGTCGTGCACATCATATTCAATTTCACAGTGCTGACCACTCACTGCTGACCACACAGTGCTGACCCCGTACTGCTTACCTCTGACTGCCTACCCCTCACAGCTGTCTCCTCAGTGCTGACCTCTCACTGCTGACCACACAGTGCTGACCCCGTACTGCTTACCTCTGACTGCCTACCCCTCACAGCTGTCTCCTCAGTGCTGACCTCTCACTGCTGACCACACAGTGCTGACCCCGTACTGCTTACCTCTGACTGCCTACCCCTCACAGCTGTCTCCTCAGTGCTGACCTCTCACTGCTGACCACACAGTGCTGACCCCGTACTGCTTACCTCTGACTGCCTACCCCTCACAGCTGTCTCCTCAGTGCTGACCTCTCACTGCTGACCTCTCACTGCTAACCCATCAGTGCTGCCCCCTCAGTGCTGCCTTCATGCAGTACCAACGCCAAGCAGTTATGTTTAACAGCCAGTCAGTTTTCTGTGGTTGCAATAATTTATATTACCATCCAACTGGTCGAATACGAAGATATGTTGTAATCCTCTCTGCAATGAGGTACAGAGAAATCAGTACGCACCTACTTGCTAGACGAGTGCGTGCATGCCGATACGTATCTGTATGCTATTTCAGACTCTACACTCCGGCAAGTAACGGCAATTTTGCGACGAGCCTGTATGCATAACTTTATTTTCTTTACATGCGTGGACGGGTGTTACATGTAACCGGACTTCAAAGGTTTGGAAATGCTGACCAACTATGTTTGTAACAGGATTTAAGGCCTACTGGCCCTTATCTCCTCGATTGCAGTCGGAAACTAAGAATGTGACACGAATTTGGTGGTCGTAGCTTTGGTACGTGGGAAACGTCGGGAAACTATGTTATAAGAGGGCTTAAGGTGTACTTGTCCCTGTCCCCCTGTTTTTCATCGGAAGTGAGGCATACGATACGAGTTTGGTGACTATAGCTTTCGTGGGTGGGAAACGGCACCCAACTATGCTTATATGAGGGCTTAGGGCATACTTGCACTACCACTCTGTTCATTTTCGGCGGCGATGTCTATGTTATGAATTTGACGACTTTATATTAGGTGTATGGGAAATGGCGGTCGACTATACTTATAAGACACCTTAATGTTTGCGTGACCCTGCCACATTGTTCATCAGAGGATATGTTTATGATATATATTTGATACGTATAGCTTCAGTGGGTGGAAAATGACGGGCTACTCTTCTCATAAGTGGGCTGAGAGCCTGCTTGAGCCTGCAGCCCTCTTCATCGTTGAGTGTGATGACTATGTTGGCAATTTGGTGACTATATCTTAAAAGGTTCGGAAATTACGACCACCTTTGCTTATAAGTGTGTTTAGGGCCTACTTGATTCTTTGGTCGTTTCTATCGTGGGGTATGATACCCATGTTATGAGTTTTGGGGCTGTATCTTAAACGGCTCGGAAACAACATACAATTATGCTTGTAAGTGCACTTAGAGCATACTTAACACTGAGGCACTTATCGCCAACGAGGGATGATACTTATGTTATGAATTTTTTGGTTGTAAGTTAAAAGATTGGAAAATTACAGTCAACTATGTTTGTAAGTGAGCTTACGCAAACTTGACTCTGTGGTCCACTTCGTTGTCGGGGGTGATGCCTATGTAATGAATTTGGTGACTATATTTTTAATGGTTTGGTAAATTATAGGCAACTATACTTATAAGTGCGCTTAGAATGTACTTGACCCTACGGCTTTTTTACCTATGTTATAAATTTGGTGACTATACCTTAAACGGTTCGAAAATTACAGCTTTTTATGCTTATAAGTGGGCTTAGGATATACTTGCCCTGCGACCCTTTTCTTTGTCGGGGGTGATGCCTATGTTATGAATTTGGTAACTGTATCTTCAACGGTTAGGAAATAACATCCAACTATGCTTATAAGTGGGCTTAGGGCGTACTTGATGTGTGCACGTGGTGCGACTTTAGTCTAGCGTACGTCGGCAGTCTGTGCTTCGTGTCGCGGAGATGGAATGACAGAGCATGAGACTCGTCCCCGCCAGGACGCCAGGTGAAAGGATACCAGAAGTAATATGAGAAAATCAAGGTGGAATGATTGAGCATGAATTTGGGACATCTGAACAGACGTGAGGCAGGAAAGAGACTGGGAGAATTCTGAGGCAATTCCCCAGGATAGAGCCTGGCGTCCTGATGGGGACCTGGGAGGGAAAGCACGGAGAAAACCTCCCCCCTCACGGAATGCAAAATCGTGAGGTTGGGACATCCGGTAGGTAGGAATTCGAGGGCGTGAGTAAATTAATAAATTATATCGGGAGGACTCTGAGAAAACCCCACACTCAGAATGCAAGAGCATGAAGTAGGGACATCCAAGATGGCCACAATTGGCCAGGAATTACAGAGATGGAGGGGAATCTAACATGGCCAACGTTGACAAGTAATGACAGAGCAGGAGGTTACCGCGTGATGTCTTATAAGATGTCCTTCGACTTGCCCCTTTTCACCCCTGCTCGCCCAGAACACTAAAAGGAACATTTTCCTATTACTGCGGCGCATTGCACACTAGCTCATTGTACGAGGTTTTCTGGGTTCAAGTCCAGGGTAAGGATCAGTAACTTCTTGTTTTCATTATTCCTTATCTTTCACATATGCACACTTTACTTGGACTCGTCTATTTCTTAATATATTTCTGCACTTTTCAAGTGCCAATCACGAGAAGACGGTCATATTAATTTCTTAGATAAAGGAAATTAATATTTTTATGCTAATTGGGTTTGAACCTGCGACTCTTTAAGATATTACTGGCATCTATGTACATCACGAATTACTTGAAATATTTTTACAGTTACCGTGTTGACACACGTGTTAACTCAATTGGGTATTAATTAAAGTCTCGGAATGGCACGAATAGAATCATAATTTCAATCAGGACACCTCACATTGCTCTACTGTGACTTTAAAAGCTATAACCGGCAATTTCTTCCGGCAGTTTGCTTCGGCAGTGCTCGGCTAACATCTTCGGTGTTTTCCGTCTCGCTCCCATTACTAGCTCCACCATTTGCACTCCAACCACACAGGTCCCCGCACCCCGTCCCACACCTAGCAATTACTTATAGCAACGACAACACTTCACGCTTCCCGGGGCCGTGGTGGCTGAGCGGTTAGTGTGCTCGCCTCCCACCAAGGCGAACGTGGTTCATTCCCCCACCTGGTCACTCCCGGATTTTCTCATGTCGGAATCGTATCGGACGATGCCACTGGTCAGTGAACTTTCTCGGGTATCTCCCGCTTCCCTCACCCCAGCACTTCAGCGCTCCTCTATACTTACCTCACATTCTCATCTGCTCGCAAGACCTCGCTGTTAAGAGCCGCCCAAATCTCTTCACTCACTCACTCACTTCACGCCTCCCCCTCCCTTCCGTTACAAATAACTTAAGATCACACCTTTTTTTCTGATAATTGAATTATTTGTTGTGCAGACAGGATGGATTTCATCATCACTAAACATTTTTTATATTGTTGATCAATATTTCATATTGCGGAAGAATCTGTAAATGCAATAATAATTTACGTTCATTAAGGTAATGCACATTACAATTTGAATGTTTTATTTTACGAATTTGTGAAACAGTTTTGAAATATGGTTCACTGTGATTTTACTGCAATGAACACGTTTCCTTATCCCAATAAATATTCATACAGAAAAACATACAGCCAGCACCTTTCAGCCTTCATCGAAGGTGACACTGTTCCCATACGACAGGCGATAAGTGTGAAGCGACAATTTAATGTGAAATAAGAAGGATATACTTACAACGAAGGGAGGTGTAATGTGCTACGTTTATTACTTAAAATGTTATACACTGTATAATAACTATGTGAAACGAAATTTACAAACCAGTTAATCGTATAGCAAAACTGTTTTTACTATTTTTCTTTTGTTTCGCCAGTTCTTTGCATTTAAAATTTTTTCTTAATTTCTTGCAAATTATTACAACACGAAATATCAGTACTGCAGTAAATCAATCCGGATACAAAATTCTACAGAATTTTCTTTAAGAGTTATGGCTTTACCTTTTGAATCCAGTACTTGGGAAGAGCTATAAATCTCTAATTTTGAAAAAATTCTACGTATCTTTAGAATTAGTAATTTTTTAACATGATCTCCCTTGGAGTTATATTGGTCCTTATAAGTTCAAATAATACTTTCAAAACCAATTCTTTGAACTATTATACTGCTAACTATATAGTAACTGTGTCCTGGGTTTTGTTAATTCGCAAACCATTGGCCATGAAATAATAGATTTTTGTAAATGAATCTCGGCAAGTCGGTTTTAATATATATTTTGTAACACGACATTGCCTACTGCAGAGAGTCCGCTTGTTACAATATATTACAAGTTCATTTTCTTGTCCAAGCGTATATATACTGAAACTGTATGTATTTAACACACCTGTCAAACGAATTTGTATTAGTAAATTAACTTTTTGTACACCTACTTCAATGCAAGATACATTAATTTCATTTCGTGTTTTGTTGTCCAGGTAAATCGCTATTGAAAAGTAAAGAATTAATTCCCCTTATAATTGAATATGTTTGTCCGCAGCTCCACTTGCGTGGACAACAAAATTATTGTACAGGTTTTTTTTTAATCAAGANCCCCCTCCCTTAACAACAACCATACCACCAGCAACATGGTTCTCCACGTCACTTACGGTCAACAGAATCGGGAAAAATTACTTTTTTACAAAAATGTTGATATCTCTTTAAGAATAGGTGGGAATGTTATGCTTAATGGGGAAACAACAGCTTGATTTTACGTATTTCGTTATTGAGAAATTAAATGTTAAATACGCTTATTAGTATTTCTCTGTTATAGATTAATATAGGCTACTGCAGAGTTTTTTTTTATGGTCTTTTTATTCTACACCATTCTTTACTAAATGGTGTTGTTCCATCTTTAGCGGTTTAGACAGCGTATTGCAAGAGAGCGCGCTGGCGGCAAACGGCTTGATTCGCTATTATCGCCACTGCTTATTCCTTATATTGCTTTACGTAACAACATATATATTAAAACCTGGCCAGAGAAAATAGCTATGAATTTAAAAAAAAAACCCGTAAATCGTATAAGTGGTTCTCGAGTGATAAGCGCACAGACAGACTGACAGAGAGACGTTGAGTTGTATAATACGTATAGATAAGTGTGTATGCACGCCGTCTTTCTTCTAGGCATGCCTCGGGAAGGCATTTCTCTCCGACCGCTTCCTACGCCGGATACAGAACACTAAGTAAGCTTGTAGTTAATAATTTTGCTACGCATGCACATAACTGTGTTAAAGAACAACACGTGAATACTTATGTTACCAACTAAATATAACCAAGTTCACGTTTTAACTAGTGCCCGATTTGAAAATATTTGAGTTTTATAAAACTTTACTTGTTAAAGCACAAATTAGTAAAAAGGTTGCACTTATTTCTCCTGAACATAACTTTGTAAATTTTTTTACTATAATATACCGTTCAATCGTGTTTTTCGATATGTTGAAAAATATAGAAATAGGCTTACGCAGTTTCAACCGCTTGCACTGCGTATGAAGTGTAGTGCGTGCGCCACGTGCGTGCATACGCTTGTGCGTGTACATTGTGTTTTGCACACATCTATTCAAACGCATACTTTAATGCGTTTGAGCATATGGAAGACTCTTTTTATGTCTATATTAACTTAGAATAAGGTCATCATTTATTTCTTTCAGGAATAGAGTAAAAGAAATTTACACGTAGTTGTCTTTCTTCCATCTAAAATGTAGTTAAATTTTTTTGTCAGCAATAACAATTTGGCCAAAAAATTCGACAGTATCTTTATCCAAAAAACTGTCATTACTTAAATTTTTGATGCAACATTTCATAAAGGCCATCAAAATCTGCAGCGTTATTTGACTTTTGTTTTCCACTCTATACTGTTGCCATCAAAGACGCCTCTTTATATACGAGTAGTCATAATTCAAGGCCATAAATTTGTTCACTCGCGTAATGAGTATACAGAGTTGCTCCTGCGAAAGAGGAAAATTTGCGTATGTGGTTGACGCATCCATGGGGACAGAAGACTCTACCGCCGAAAAGTGCTTAACTTTTTGCGCTGTTAGTGCAAGTTGGTGTTGGAATTCAGTGTGTGTCGAAATTATCATACACAGACTAAGAAGTGAACTAGCTAAAGTGACTTACGGTAGGAAGGAATGAGAGGGCGTTAAGAAATAAAGGAGATCGGGAGTAATCTGAGAAAACCAGATTAACACTGGATGCTGGATTGAGAGCCGGGAAGGATGGCACAGAGGAAACCCTCTACACGGAATGCAAGAGCGTGAAGTGGGGACATCCGGTAGGAAGGAATGCGAGGGCGTGAGGAAATAAAAGATATTGGGAGAACTCTGAGAAAACTCCAAACTCAGAATTCAAGAGCATGAAGTAGGGACTTTACTATGTTCTGCAATGAATAGTTATTTATTCCGTATGCATAAATGCATGAACTAATACAGCTTCAATCTTTTATGTAAAAGTGAAAATACGGAAAATGCAATAATTGGCACATTGTCAGTGTACATAGAACGGTGTTTAGGAATGCTGCTGGAGGAAGCATAAAAAGTTAAAGAAATAACTACAAAATAACTCAGTAGTCTCTTCTTCAAAAACTGTATCCTACTGTATGATAAGCGCTTGAATATCGCTGCGAGGTTATACTACCCTCACGGAGAGTCCAGATAGTATATTGACTCATGTGAATCCAGCATATGTAAGAAGGAGAAAATTATTGAACACATATACTAATATACTAATTTATTCCAGTCGGCAANCCCTCACGGAGAGTCCAGATAGTATATTGACTCATGTGAATCCAGCATATGTAAGAAGGAGAAAATTATTGAACACTAATTTACTAATTTATTCCAGTCGGCCATACTCGGCAAAGGTAAAAATATCAGGAAATCAGGAAGAATGCACTCAAGAAATTAATGTGTTAGCATTTCGTCGAATGTTCCTTATGAAAATTCTCACGGTTTTTACCACTAAACATTTCTGCCAGGCCAATCTGATCTACATGAGGTAAGTTTACCATAAATATCAGCAAGTATTTTGATTGTATGCAAGTATAAAAATTACAAATTGAAATAATGTATTTGTAATTAATGGTCTTAGGTAATTCTAAAATGAAAACATAATCTCAATTGACATGCAGTTCTAAGAAGTGAATTGCCTTACTTGTATGGTATCAATTGTTACATTTGTAAAATATCTCAACTGATTTGTTATAATAATTCACTAAAGTGTAACAACCAGTCCCAGGCGCCATCTTCTTGTCTCCAGAAAGGGGGCAAGTCTCTAACTTTCTGTCACTGTACCCATGTTCATTAAAATATTATCTCTATCTCTCTTTCTCCCCCAACCCCTCTGTATTCATTCATATTGTGCCTTATGATTGTGCATGTAGGTCAAGCTTTTAAATATTTAAGTCTGATATTTTCTACTGAAATATTGTTGCTTTTGTTTGGTTATGTAAGAACCTATAAACAAGGAATATTTTTAAAATAATGAAGCTAGCAGTTAACCACAAGTTGTAAATACTTATTTCAAAGTAAAGTAGTGACAACCACTATTCGTCAACTCAGGAGAGCGACGCCCCTACTGGCTGAAAACTTAGTGAGGGGGGGGGACTACCTCCTTGCCCCCTCTACATACTCAGCACCTATGCACACAGCGCGATATCTGTTAGTGAACACTAGATGTATAAAATTATTGAATGATTCTTTATAACTATGGGATATTTCTTTAACATCATGGGAAGGACATTAAAGAGCTCTTAACAAAGCAATTCATTTTACCCGACATGATGTTTATATCGCAAAATTAGGTTTTTGCAGATAGTTTTTACTTATAATCCAAATTTTTTAATACCTTACAATCTACAGTTTATGGTTAATATGATACTTGAGATTTAATGTGGAGTGCTTGTATGTNAAATTTTTTAATACCTTACAATCTACAGTTTATGGTTAATATGATACTTGAGATTTAATGTGGAGTGCTTGTATGTTGTATGCTTTCAGTTGCGGATTATTCCGATGAGCCTTAACCATCGACGCATCAGGCTACAGTTGACTCACGAACACACCCACTGCAGTATACAGTGACAACATGTCATGCTTTTGGACGAGTCCAGCTTTAACTTGCATTCGACAACATCGAGGTGAGCGACATCTTCCAGAAGGCATTGTCCAGCTTCATACTGCGCGTGNGCTTTAACTTGCATTCGACAACATCGAGGTGAGCGACATCTTCCAGAAGGCATTGTCCAGCTTCATACTGCGCGTGGTCTCAGCTGCTACGAATTGTGGTCACTATCAACAGCAACCGCTATATCAGAGAATTTGTGGAGGCTACAGTGATAACCTTCCTTCAGCATATCTAAGAGTCATATTTAGCCCGTTTCCGAACGGAAAATAGGCTAATGAGATCACTTTCCTGTCTGTGTTTCTCTGTTTGTGTGCGTAAGTGTGGATGTGTGCATCTGTTTGTGTGGCTATGTGTATATTCAACTCCCTTAAAACTTTTGAAAACGTGAACCATATTTCACCAAACTCGGTACACATATGCATACAACTTTTATCGTTTTCGACCACGCCAGGTGCTTTTTTCAAATGGCAGCTATTTTAAAATTTGAGGTGGTATGTTTTATTTCGGGAATCATTTAACCGATTTATACAAAATTATTTATTGTCATTGCGGCATGTGAGCGCCGAATTCAGAGACAAGCGTCATCGTTGTTCAGCCGTTTTGAAAGATAACAATACGAGTATAAATCCATTTTTTACCTTATATCTCGAAAACTACTTAACCAATCTTAGGAAATTTTTTCCAGATAAGTTCTAATATTGCAGGACATGTAAAGCTATGCGATTTAAATATTTAAAACACTTATTTTCATAATTGCAGAAATAGAAATACTTCATGTTTATTTGCTATGGCAACCATAACGTTGGGGATATTTCGATCAAAATGTGTATGCCAAAAGTATATATTACAATCATAATATGTAAATAAGCATAGTCACATTTACCCAAAATTTTGTAATATAACACAATATGAAAAAATAAATTTTTTATGACATATCTTGTGAAACAATCCATCGATTCTGACCAAATTTGGCAAACAGGTAGTACAATGGTAGGCTATGTTTATTGATGTGTTTTGAATGGGTCAGCTACTTATTTAAAAAATAGTGATCATGTTGACATTTTAAATTAATATGATAACTCTATGAAGCCATTCTACCAGTTTCACTTTAACTTTGTATGCAGGCAGTATATATTAAAATTATAAAATGTGTCTACACGGACCCTTTTTGGTAACCAGTTTGTAAGCCAGCGCCACAATAAGAAATAAATTTTTCATTTTACATCTCGAAAAAAATTTTACCGATTCGAAAATAATTTTTCAAAGAAGTAACAATTTGCAGGCCAAAACAATTCATATATTTTAAGTATGTCAGACACTCATTTTCAAAATGGTGACTATATAAACATTTTAGCTTAGTATGCTATATCTACAAAATCATGTAACTAATTTAAACTTAATTAAGTATACCGCCAGTATCTTTTAAAGCATCAAACGATCTTACACATTAATTCTTTACTCCGCCAGTTTAGAAAATGCAAAACTAAGCTTTTGTGTCCTATCTCGGGATCAAATTATACAATTAACACCAAATTCATGACACAAGACATAATTTTGTAATCATGGGCGTCGGCAGCAGGGTGCAAGAGGGTGCGCTTGCACCCCCCTGTCAGGAAAGAAAATACATAGAAACAATTTCATTTTTTTAATTAAGTTACTGTTTGAATAAAAACTGAAGGCGTCTAGGTTTCTGTCCAAATATGTTAATCACCTTGTCAATAAANAATTAAGTTACTGTTTGAATAAAAACTGAAGGCGTCTAGGTTTCTGTCCAAATATGTTAATCACCTTGTCAATAAATTCAGTATCCTCCTCTACTCTTTTCCTGTGAACACTGAGCATGCACAGGCCGCTTAGCCTCGCGTCTCCCATCGTTGAGCGATTCCACGTCTTGACACGTCGTAACGTGCTAAATGTACGTTCAATGCTACATGCTGTTGCTGGAATAGTTAAACCAATTTTGATTGCCTCACATAGCGCTGGGTAAAACGGAGTGGCTTGAGTAATTACATCTGCGTATTCAACAACAGATTCATTAATAACTGCATTATTTGCTTAATTTGTCTTCATCATCTCGTACCATGTGGTAGCCTCGGCAATAAAATTATGTAGAAGACCTCCGTAGAGGTTCTGTATATCTTCTGCTATCGCTAAAAATGCTGATTTGTCTAATTTTCTCATATTTTCTGGGTGAAGCTGCATAAGCGAAAATNATCTTCTGCTACCGCTAAAAATGCTGATTTGTCTAATTTTCTCATATTTTCTGGGTGAAGCTGCATAAGCGTAAATACTTTCTTGTGTGTTGAAGAAAATCTATGTTTAGTGAAGAAATAATAGAATCTAAATATGGGATAGTTAAATATATTCTGAAATATTCTTCCACATTTTCAGATGGTTGATTTGATCTGTAAGTCTGTTTTGCCACTACTCGAGGACGCTTAAATTCAACATCCAGTTTTTCGCAAATTTTTTGAGCTTTCTCGAAAATGACCGCAAACTCCATAGAGGCATTATTGCGGTAAGATTGAAGCACATCAGTAAATTTATTTACGTGATCGTGTATTGCCCTTATATTCATATTAACTTCTTGTAATTGATTGCACACGGGTTCAAGTTTCGCAGAATAGGCCAATTACTAGAAGTGTCACAATGCATGTTGGAGTAGTTGCAGTCGGGTATAGCTGATACGCTTTGGTTTTCGTTGTACAGTTCGGCGCGTCCTGCGAAAGTTCTTCTAAAACTTGTACAATAATCAGAAAGTTTTCAGAAAATTTTCTGATACTTTTGTACTTTGCTGTAGAATGCGTTTCACAAAATAGCGGAATATTTGGAATTTTATTCCGCCGTAACGTACTCTGTCTAAAAAAATGTATAATGTCCTTTGTAGTCCCAGCAGTATTTCTCACTTCACTGACAGTATTCAGGTCATTATTGACAAGATTCAATACATGGCTTGCAAAGTGGAAAAATAGGGCTGAAGGATATTTATCATTAATAATTTTCTGAACACCACCTCTGTGACCTGCCATTGCAGCACACCCGTCATATCCTTCGCCAACTAGTTTATTTAAATCAAAATTACAATCTTGCAGAAAGCGAATAATAGTTTCCGAAATGGCTTTTGCGTTCAATTCTTGTACCGGTACATATCCGAGGAATTCTTCAAAAATTATTGGCTTTCTATCATCTTTATTATAACGTAGATAGCGAACACTAATCGCTAATTGCTCTGTGCCACTAATATCAGCTGCCTCATTAGCCAAAACTGAAAAAGCCGAAGCATATTTCACCTCCTCAATTATTTTGCTTTTCAGAACATTGGAACAGATTTCAATCAATTCGTTTTGAATTTTTATGCGATATGTATAAGAAATTTTTTGCTCCTGATTCTAAATGATTCTTCAAAATCTCGTCTCCCGAGTCAACTCGAAAATGTAGCAGGTCTGTAAAAAAAAACACTCGTCCACTTTCCCACAAAGTGGAAGGTCATGTCACCCGCAAAATAAAATTGTTGATACGATAGATCGAAGTTTTAAACTATTTTCTTCAACTTCCTTGTGATACGCCGTATTTAAAGATTCATGAACGCTTAGTCCCCTTCTATCCGTGATATTTTCAAATGTATTTGACGAAGCCAGTGCGTCACAATGCCACTTACTTGTCACATGAGACTGTGCAACTTCATGAAAATTTTGATATTTGAGGCAAGGAGAAACTATAAACTGTCCTTGTAGACCGCGCTGCACTGGAGGCCGAAATAAAACACATATCCTACACAGAGCTCCCTTTACTATAGCTGAGTAGGCTAACCACGGATATGTTGTAAGCCATTCATGTCGGAAAGCTAGTTTAGCATCAAGGTTAACGTCATTTTTAGAATTGAACGTTTTATTAGGGTTCCAAGGATATCTTTGTAATTTCAAACGTAGATCATCATTGACTTGATAACCGAGGTCCAAACACAACCCAATATCCAATAATGAATTAGTTGTGCTTCTGCTAGAAAAATCGAACGATGCATCTGCTTGAAAATCTTTATGCGCAAAGCTGGTACCTTTAAGCAAAAATGATTCTTATAAAAAAAATAAACTAATCAATTAACGTATTCAGAAAAAAATATTTCATGAAATGATATGATGTATAATTTACCAATTTTTGTGATAACAAATCAGTTAACATTTAAGTAGTGATTTTAAAAGTTTTTATTAATTTATAAAGCTTTCAATTTTTAATGTATATTTTTATAACTTCTATACATAATCATTCTAGAGAAAATAATACAAGAGTTTAAATAATGAATGATAAGTTGCAAATTTAGTTGAGACTTTTTTTACTATGTTTTATGGGTACTGGTTACTATTTTTTTCTTTGAGTGTAGTATAACAAAAATGTGAAGTATTTTCTATTATTATTTCGTTGTTTTTGAGTCTTATTTTCCACTGTATGCGGATAATAAACAATACATTAAATGATTTGGGTAGAAACACTAACACAACATACCTGGACTATCTATCTAGTCTGTCTGTATCCGGCCTGGAAGTCTTAATATGAGGTGAATCACCTTCATTAGAGTGATGATAACGTTTTTTAACACAAAAAACCGTCTTATGTCACTCATAACTTGAAACAAAAATTAATGAGCTACACAACAAATTACCTGAAAGGGACTATAAGTAGAGTCGCTGTATAAGCAGACTTATTACAGACAACTGATTTGCGCGCTATCAACAACTACAATTGTTAATAGGTAGACTTAGAACAGCCTGAACTGACGCGCTCGCAGGCGGGAAATCCCCCGCATCCGTCGCGCGGCAGCGGGGATTCCCCGAGCACTAATGCCAACCATCGACTACAGAGATTAAGTATGTATTGGATGAGCGAAATATATTCAATCAAATACCCGCGCGATTTGAATTTGACATTACATTTATCTACATAATATACATGTGTAATCATATATTTTATATTATTTAATAGTATAATGTGTAGATGCAGATGCACCTCCCTGAAAGTAATCCTGGCGGCGCCCATGTTTGTAGTTACATCTAATGATATAGGATTTAAGGATTTAGCCACATCTTTTAAAAAGAACAGCCATTTCCATTTTTTTAGTATGCCAAATGTCCGAAACTATTTCAACCAAAACCAAACTTTTGATACTGGCAGTTTCTCTGTCAATCATCTAATATGCTAGTGCATAACCTTTTTGTTCGCCATTCATGAAGATCATCACATGAAAAAATGGAGCTTTTATGTAATATCTTGGGGACCAATCCACCGATACCCATCAAATTTTTCACACAACTAGCACAATGGTAGGCCATTTCAAGTTAATGAAGTATCTCAGACACTTATTTTCAAAATGAAGTCCCACCATCGATTTGCCACAATCCCTACCCCTACTCACTCAAGTCACTTCAGCCAACTCAGTGCAGTTCGGCCGCCTCCACCACAACACTATATTTCTTATGGTTATTAACGGTATTAATTCGCCAATTCATACTCTAATAGGTGTAGGCTATTAACGATTACTTCACACTTTTCTGAAGCCCTGATTCAGTTCAGTTCTAATTCCAGGATATTCCTCCGCCTCACGCAAACAAAGCTTAACCGAGTTTAGGAAATTACACTAAAGGGACAATGCACCGTATTCATGCGCACTCAACGGAATAATATTTTCCATGATAACTAATTTTTACTTGGTATTACCAACACGCCAATTTTCTCCCTGTTTAATTCATATTAATTATAAATTAGATATTATAATTAAAAAATTAAAAATAAGTAAATGTATAATTTCAATAAAAATAAGTTACTTTTATGTTAAAACAAGAATAAATCACTTGTGATACATGGCATATTTAGGAAGGAACCAAGCATGTCATTAATCTATATATATATATATATATATATATATGTTCTGTCCGTTTGTTCGGACGCGTATAACTCCCGAAAAAGTCAACCAATTTTCATTCAGTTTTTTTATAAACCTTCCTTTCGTTCCTACGGGTGTTTGTACATCTTTTTTTTCATATGTATTACCTGCAAAGGTGCTTAAAATCTGCAAAAACTTCATTTTTACCATGCTTTCGCGTCAGGAAGCGCCTTTGTTGACAGCTGTCTCTTTGAACATTTCAGTTTGTTGTTCTCTTACTCCATCAGAAATTACCTTTCACTTTAAAAGAACACAGTTTCCAGTCAGATTGGCATTTGCAATGACAATAAACAAAGCTCAAGGGCAGTCATTGCAAATGTGCGGAATAGATTTAGAAAGAGAATGTTTTTCGCACGGCCAATTGTATGTGTCGTGTTCTAGAGTAGGACAAACCACACAACTTATTCATACGCGCGGAAATTGGTGAAACTAAAAACATTGTATACGAACAAGTACTTCAATAATAAAAGATTTTTAAAATATGTATACGGTACTTCTTTCAATTTATATCACAGAAATGAGTAGAACCAAAATCTTTTATGCCACAGCAACGCGTGGCCGGGTAAGCTAGTTGGGTTATATTTCAAAGGTTTGATTCAAAAAGAGTGAAGAAAACGCGAACTGACTATATACAGCGTAAAAACTAGAAATTGATTAAACTCGCAATGTAGCGTCAAGTCTAGAAACATAAACTATTTTGCTAATTCTCTCTTAACAACTGGGAGCCTGCATTTCAGTGTGTTTACATATTAATGAGGAGAGATTGTTCACTCTACCGTGAGCGGCCTACACATTCAACACAATGTTATTAACTTAGAGAGGAGTTGCGTGTGCTACCAACCCAACGAAAGTAAGTTCGTGCTCTGCTGGTGCAGAGAGTATTGACTAATTCATTGTAAGATACAGGTGATGGGCTAAAATCTATTTTTCGGTGACAAACTTTGACTAAAATCACAATCACATTTCCAGACATAGGTAAACAACACGCTCCAGTTGTCTAATGAGATAATAACTTGTTAAATTTAAAGTCACCCAGTGTACATGTATTCATATTCGCCGAAATCATTTAAATGGTGTATTACGTATGCTCAACGAGTGAATTTCGTGTTTATTAAACGACTGTATATTTTTTTATGTTTTGCAATTTGCACCGTCTACCTATTTATAGCTTAAGTAAGAGAAACAGTAATTTTTCATCGATAAATAATGATATCAACTTCAAATCCATTAATTTTGTTGGTAGATATTTTCATAAAAAATCTTTTAAGCTTCAATTTTTTTTCTTAAACAAAATTCTAACTGACAAGTTTTTTTTTTTTTTTGTAATGTGCTCTTATTTCCCTTATTTCCGTAACAGTTCGCACATCCTCTAAACACACCGTTANTGATAAATAATGATATCAACTTCAAATCCATTAATTTTGTTGGTAGATATTTTCATAAAAAATCTTTTAGGCTTCAATTTTTTTTCTTAAACAAAATTCTAACTGACAAGTTTTTTTTTTTTTTTTTGTAATGTGCTCTTATTTCCCTTATTTCCGTAACAGTTCGCACATCCTCTAAACACACCGTTAGGCATGAAATTATATAAACATACACGAAGACAACGGACGATAAAAGTTGAATGCTTGGTACGAGGTTACTGGCATCGCTATTTGTGTGGAGGGTGTAAAAAGTCCTTAGAACAGCGCATCTGATGTGACACGCACAGCACTTGCCAAGCGCGATAAATGACTTATATGTAGAGACCTGCAAAATTCGCGATTTTATTTCGGGACAAGCTAGAATTCAAAACCCCGTACGTTTCTATTGCTAATGCTATTGGTCCACCCGTTAAATTACACCTCCTGGACAACTCTGAGAGTATAATAAATATACAGTTAAATGCATACCAAATCACTGTCTTATGCTAATACAACAAGCAACCAATGAGCAGTGATATCTGCATGATTTTGCATACAATAATGGAGTATAGCCTACAGGTCATTGAACTCGCGAATTTTTCAGGTCTCTACTTATAGGTATGACTCGAAGACATGCGATATAACCGTGCAGAAAATTTGACAGTGAGAAACACCGGTGAATAGGGACGTGAGAGGCAGGGGGATGGTATGACGTATTTAGCGTAACTTAGGCCGTCCGAACTTCAGAGTGTGATTTAGTTGGGAAAGAGAAAGTGTAGGTACCCATAAACCGGGGACTGGTTCTGAACGACCACAACACACCATCTAGAGGGAAGATTGTTTGATAGACAGACCTGAAGAGACATCGGCTTCCTTAATTATTTTATGGTTTCTGCTGTTAATACATATATTGATGTTGATGTTTGCAGTGGTGTTAGCAAAGAGGAACCGTACAGCATAATGAAATATGACACATGGTCTTTGGCGATGAATAATGATACGTAATAATTGTTATGTGGGAATGGATTAGCGTCCCAGATTTTGGAGGCCCGCAGTTGGCACTGAACCCATTGCCTTACTCTTGCAGTGGCTCATGTTCTAAACTGCTGGTGTGGGTTGACAATGCATATGATCTTCGCTGACCATGGACAGTGAAAAAGTCACTGAATGCACAACGACACGTTGAAGAATTCTTGCGGCCTCATGTGCTACCCATCATGTCTGTGATGCCCGGATCTAATTCCTCGCAAGATAGCCCTCGCCCTCACATAGCTCCAGTTTCCTAGATTTTAGCTTAGTATGAAATGTTTCCGAAACAATTTAATTCATTCAGAATTAACTTTGTATGCTGGCAGAATATATCACAACCATTTGGCCCGAGGATCTTCTGTACATTTCTGAGTTTAGATTTTGGCAATATTTAATCCAGGTCCGTCACGCTGCAGGGTATGACTCGGAATGCATCTACAAACTGGAGCGAGAACCTGCTGTGAAACTGTGGGAAAACATGATTATGTATTCATTGGTATGTAGAATAATGCAAATCTCCTTTGTTTAGCACCATGGCTGCCTAATAATAAATACTTCGTAGTAACCCAAGTTAAGTAAGAGCTTCCTCAGTCTTCACACAGTAGGACATTAGAACATTAGGTTGCAGTTAGTCCACGCCACCACGATGTGCTGCCAGAGAAGTTATTGTTGTTCTTAACTGCATAGTTTTCAGCCATGAAGAAGGCAGTACATTGTCGCCACGTTTAGCTCGTGTTTTTAGCTGACTTGAGTGGCGTGATCTATTTGGAAGTGACTTCAAAGTTCACTCACTCGACGACCGGTAATTGTCTACAAAAGATAGTTTTTTTAATTTTAATACTGTCGTTTTCTTGCTGCTGCATCTCGATTTTTCGTGGCCTATTTTCTACACAGTAATTCATCGTGTTCTTATATAATGTACTTGTCTTTTAAACCCATATACTCGTGGCCGCTCGTCAAAATACGTTAAAAACCGCTTGAAAATACGAATATTGTTATTACGTTATAAAAATTGTAATGTAAATGCGGAAAGATTTTTTATATAGCAAGAAGTGTGCATTAATTTTTGGTGTAAATTTCTTGCGACATTGTCACTGAACATTTGCACTATAGAAAAGTGTGTTGATTCACTGGTAATTTGGCTAAGTATATTATTTTTCACTTGCCAAATAATTGGCAGAACTGCTCGCATTTTACAACAAAGAATTGTTTTTAATATTGCACTGTAATACAATCCTGGCCTCAACCAACGCATTTTTGCAAATCTTCTAAAACGTACAATGATTCTAAAATGTGGTGGTAGCTGACATGGTGGCATCTAAACACATGGTAAAGGCTGAAAGTAGATAGAGTATCTTCGTTAGGGGCAATGACATCAGGCACAAGAAGCAGGAATTGTCTAACGTCTCGAATAACATCGCAAGATGGCTAACTACCAGTTCAAATTTTTTCATTTTCCTCAGAACATGTCTAAATTTCCTAAAAATTTGTTAGAAAGATTTGAGTTCCACATCGTTGTTGCATGGCACATACATTTACCCCAATGACTTTTTTGTAGCCATTTTTAAGAGCCAGGTGAGGATTCTGAGGAATTGCCTACAATCTTAGGATTAGGTGTTATATAAATAAAATTTACTATATATACAAATATTCTTTAAAATATTTTTTTATATTTTTAAAACTTTAAGATATAAGTACACCACCTCACATATCATCAGACTTGTGCGTTTAAGACAAATACGATCATGATGCCAGAATGTGCGAGTTTGCTTCTGTTGCCTGGACTTAACTCACAAGTCCACCATATTTTTTACTATAGGCATATGTATGCCCCTCTTACCCTACCACCCTACGCCTTCATCACACAACCTCACACATCCTACCATTATTTCCCTCTTCCACGTAAAATTTGCCCCCCACCCCCCTCGTTGACTAAAGAAACTACTCAATTTGCGTCGATGATTCCCTTATCATCCAATGGGATGATAAGGGAATCGATTAGCCATGAGCCACTTTCCACTTTGTAACACACAATTTTTTTAAATTATTTATTTAATGTTTTAAAATATTAAAGTGTTTAACTATACACAAACTCAACACACCCGTAATTTTAAGACAAATTTTAATAATAATGTTTCAGTAATTTAAATTTACACACTGCCATGACAGTAGTGAAAACAAAAAAGTTGGGAAGCAAGTGGACTTGAATGTGCAACACTTTGGTTAGAAGAAATGTATGCACCATGACCACTCGCCTAGGAAGCCAGTCGAAATAATGAAATTTAAATGTACAATATATGAGGTAATAATTTTTTTTTCTATCTTTGATTTATTAAAATTAATTTTATACATGTTTATTCAAAAATTATTTTGTATTCATTGAAATCCAAAAAAACAGGTTAGTGTATATCTCATACAAGACTTTCTACATCCCATCCCGACGCTAAATTCAAGGCGGGTGTATTATAATAACAGTTTATATTTAGTTCTTACTTCATTATACACCGTGATTCAAAATTCCCTCTAAGGTTTCGCTGGTTAAATGTCAAAAAGCTATTAGAAATACAGCAAAAATATGCGTATCGGTACATTCAGAATCTCTCCTTCTTTAGCCTACCTTCCAAAGGAATGAAAGTCTTATGATATCACTTTCCTGTCTGTGTGTTTGTGTGACTTTGTGTGTGTCTGTGGGTGTGTGAGTGTATGTATCCCCCCCCCCACCTCCCTTCAATTTTTAAACGCGTAAACCGAATTTCACCAAACTCGGTACACATATAGTTCTAAGTAATGACACCTGACTTTTATAGGTTTAAACCACGCCGGGCAATTACTTTCGAAATGGTGGGCATTAAAATATTTTAGCGATATGTCTTTTCTCGGTAACCATTCAACTTATTTTAACCAAATTTCGTATTATGACAGCGCAAATTATAAGCATTAAAAGTAGAGGTAAATAAAATTGTTGGTCAACCATTTTGGAAGATAGCTCCTCATGAAATAATACAATTTTTACATTATATCTAAAAAACTACTCATACCTATTTTCGCCAAATTTCGCATGTAATTAATACTGTTTTTGGCCAGGTAAATATCAGTTATTGAACTAAGACACTTGTTTCCAAAATGGTGGGCATATAAATATTCTATGTTTATCTAGTATTTTGCTACCATACCGTTTGACCAAATTCAACCAAATTTTGTACGCTGATGATATGTATTACAAGCATTATATTCTTATATAAGTTTAACTACAACCACTTTTATACACCATTTTCAAAGATAGCGCTGCATGTAAAATTAAATCTTTTACANGGTTTCCAAAATGGTGGGCATATAAATATTCTATGTTTATCTAGTATTTTGCTACCATACCGTTTGACCAAATTCAACCAAATTTTGTACGCTGATGATATGTATTACAAGCATTATATCATTATATAAGTTTAACTACAACCACTTTTATACACCATTTTCAAAGATAGCGCTGCATGTAAAATTAAATCTTTTACATTATAACTCGAATACTCATCCAATTTCCACCAAATTTGGCACTTAATAATACTTTGATATGCCAGGAAAATATGAGTAATAAAACTTTATTTGGCAGTTATTTTCAAAATGGTGGTAATGCAAATATTTTATGTTTATTTGGTATAACTACTATACCATTTGACCAATGTCGACCAAATTTTGTAAGTTGACCGTATATGCAAAAAGAAACCGCCAGTTTTCCTGCAATTTGTAAGATAGTGCTACATGAGTTAATGAAGTTTTGGTGTAATTTCTCGGGAAACAATTTACCGATTCCTTCCAAATATGGGAAACAAGTAGTGCTGTGGTAGCTAATGTTAAAAAATATGTTTTAGTTGTCACAGACACATATTTACAAAATGGCGGCCATAAAGCTATTTTTGTTTTGTATGTTATATCTTCGTAACTATGTAATTAATTCCAATGAAACTTTGTATAATGGTTGTACATATTACTACAATCAAATGTGTATAAAAATGTATTTTGTACTCCAATTTGTAAAATAGTATTGCTTAACGGAATTAAATTATGTGATCTCCAAAAAAAAAATTTCTACCACATTTGGCTAACAATTCGCACTATGGCAGGCTATGTAAACTAGTAAATTTTGAGATGGGTCAGACATACATATTTCTAAAATGGCGGCTATATAAACATTTTAGCTCTGAATGCTTTATCTACGAAATTGCAAAACATATTTCAACTTTACTTTGTATGCTGACAGTATCAGTTAAATCCATAAAATCGTTTTTGCAAAGCCTCATCTCTCCGCTATTTTGTAAGATAGGCTCTGATGAAATAATATGGTTTTCATGCCGTATCTTTGCAAACAATCAATCTATTTCTTTCAAATTTGGCAGAGAATTTGTACTGTTATATGCTATATTAATTTATATGTTTTAAGTATGTAAGTCACTTATTTCCTGAATGACGTGGAGTTAATTGCAAGCTAGTTAAATTTTATGAGTTTCTCTGAATTCGAGTCCTGGATAAATCTTTTGTGTATTTTAATTGTCTTTGTACTGTTTCCCATATGTGTGGTTTAATCTCTAATAATATGACTGTCAATGTGATGTCAATGACTACCTACCATCTAAGTTTTCAAGAACTTCACTAAAATTTATTTGCACCCATGTTGAGAAAAGTAGGCTCATTAGTTATCAGTAACTTCTTGTTTTATTCGTAATCGGCGCCATCGCGTATATCTAAATTTAGCCTCTAGCAGGAAGCTGTGGTAGTAACGCAAAAATTGTTTTTAAGAGTAAACAAAAAGTGAGTCGGTTGCGATAGTACAAAGGAGATTTCGAATGGCAAACCAAACCATATCATCCACAGACTAGACATTGCGTGAGTGGCACAACAGGTTCAAGGACACGGAATGTGTGTGCGACGCAAAACGAACCGGCCGGCCAGGACCGTCTGTTCGAGTGGTAAACCTTGCGCGAGAAACATTCGCTGCGAGTCATAGGAAGTCGACACTTGGCGCGAGTAAGCAACTGCAGATGTCGCAGCCAACTATGTGGCGTGATGTACGCAAACGTCTTCACATGCAACCACATACCGGGTACAGTTCTGCAGGCGCTGAGTCCCCAGAAACACAATCTTCGTTTTCAATTCTCTATGGATTTCCAAAGGCAGCTAGAGGAAGATGGTTTTGAGGATAAAGTGATTTTGAGTGTTGAGACCAATTTCATTTGTCCGGAAAAGTTAACTGTCACAATTTACATATTTGGGGCACGGAAAATCCTTGTGAAGTTGTACAACACATCCGTGATTCTCCAAAAGTGAATGTGCTTTGTTCTGTTTCATCATCAAAAGTCTATGGACCGTTTTTCTCTGCGGAGCGAACTGTTTGGGGCGAAGTGTATTTAGGCATATGGCAACTGTGGCTAATGCCACAGTTACAGGAAGACGGTGAGGACTTCATTTTGTAACGATATGGGGCTCCTCCACATTTCTAAATGGAAGTCCTTGCTTGCCTTAATGCTGAACTTCCTGGTCGTTGGATTGGGCGTGCTCCACCATGTGACTCTCCTTGTCTCATGTGGTCTCCGCGCTCACACGACTTAACACGTGTGCATGCGCCACCTTTACCAAATGACTTAATACAATTGCCAGAAAGGATCATGCGCACAGTCGCGGGACCATGTCATGTTGCGACGAGTGTGGCAGCAACTTGATCACAGGATTGATGTCTGGCGCGTCACTATGGGTGCACAGATCGAGCACATGTAGGGTGCATACGAAACTTGGACAGATTCTGAATTTACTGATATGCATACCTTTGCAAGTAATAGTTTTTTTTAATATAATTCTGAGACCCCAGAGGGACTTATGAATCATGGTGTACTCTTTAAAATATGTCGTGATATTTTTTGTGCGCTGTGGAATTTCTTTACATAGAATTATAGTAATTACGGATACGGAATCTAACGCATGTACGCTACTGCCATTACAAACTTAGTTGTGATGTAGCCTTTACAATCTAAGTACTGTTTCAAAGCCGATTGGCAAAAGCTTACATTACATTCAGGAAACTTCACCGCGACAAACAGATACAATAATGACTACAACGGCTACGTCACTTCAGTGAATGATGTAGCTTTTTGTTATTACAAAATATTTTCTTTACTGAAATGGGGATTTGCCAGTTCCGCCATTGGTTGCAATTTAGAAGTTCAGCTACTAAGTACAATATTTTAATTTTCAGTCTAGTGGATACCTGTGTTTACTTCTGGGTTTTTAGATAGGTTTTGCTCTTGAATAATTCTCATTACTTAAACTCATTACTTAACGTACCGCGAATATAATACACTATAGTACGGCTAATTAGGAGTTGTACACTATTGCAATGGGAACCATAATTCAGTAACGGTAAGGTTCTCTGTATTAAAGAAGATGTACCTCCTCATGTTGTGATTAAAATTAAATAATCAGCCTCTTACTGGTATTATGGCTTGAAGGTTAGATTATATCCAGTAAGGTATTACTACTTATTGAAAAGCCTACATTAAAGGCAGTCCAGAAGAAAGCAGGCGATCTATCACGTGTCGCATCAGACGAACATTGGGATGTCGCGTGACTTCTGGCTCCTTGTATACCTGCAAAGTGTGAGATGTCACATTACCATGAGTCTATTTATAGAATTAATCGTGACGTCACTCCATACAATGACGTATTAAGTAAATAGGTTATGTAATTCAGGAGTAATACCAAAGACAACTTTGCGGACTGCGGATATATAGGCTACAGCGAGATCTCATTCCGTAATTCAAATATCGATTCAAGTTTTGAAACCATTTTTATCGCTGCTTTAGAACTCCTTCATTTTGCTTGAAATCGTTTTAACAAAAATATATTTTGTCAACATTTCAGCCAAATGACGTGTGCTCTACCTAGCACTGTTTCTATTTGGCTCATATTTAGCACCAGTCGTATAACGTGTTCAGATATCTGATGTGAGAAACATATTTTTTCATGTCCCGTGGGCTTTCAAAATAGTGGACAAGGGAGGTTGTAAATTAGCGTATTTAATCATTCTAGTATTTACAAAGAAATTACAAAGTTTTTTAAAAATATGTTAAATTGATTGGTGGATAAGACATACCAACCTAAAATAATTATGTGGCTGTCATTAAAAAAAAGCTGGGATATACAAAAATAAAACAAATTTAGAGTGGACAATCATAGCATAAGTCGTGTGCACTTTTCGTAGGTATAACGTTGATTATTACCCGAAATATCGCGTCAGATATTTATTATTTCAATTAGAGTTATTTTACAAAAGATGATGTAAGTCAACGTATACAATTCTCAGATTTTGTGACTGTATACCAAGTTTAAATGAAAATGTTATGAAAATCGTAATAACATAAAATATTTTATAAGCACCATTCGAATAATTATTATCTGATATGCTATAATCCTATATGATAATGGTGTAATATGAATGCTAAATTCAGAGTAATCGGTTGACAAGTTTCCAATCGATGACTTAAGAACTTTCTTCCAGTGGTATTTACTTCCAAAAATAGAGAAATAAAGAGGATATATCTTTCTGATTCACTTCTAACACTGTTAACTATTAACGTAAAACAATGATACAAACCAGTTGAATGGTTTTTTGTATACGAGATGAAACACAGGAATTGTAATTTGTGGCCATTTTGAAAACAAGCAGAACCAGCAGCTGTAGCTGACACTTGCCTCAGAAGAGGATACATTTTCCCTTTGTAAGGGAAGCTAATAAAAATTATTTAATCCATTCCAATTTTACAAGGCTAGCGTAAATTTCATACTTGACGTAGTTGGTAAGAAACTGTTGAATATTTTCCAAATATATATTTAGACATTTATCTAACAACCTTAGGTTAGTTCATCTCACAATATATTAGTTGTAAAATATTGGTAAGAAGTAAGCCTATTTTTTCTTCCATTAGTTACTGCCACTGTTATTTGTCATTTTGGTTCGAAGAAGCGTAATTTCATTTAGCATTATATTAAGATACGGTAATATCGTATCGCTACATATATTGCATTAAATATTTTGTCAAAAGTAACGTTATTTTTATCCTCTAGCACTATATTTGAAAAGAGGCTAATCAGAAAATAAATAATTTACTTCTGGAATAGAAAAATCCTCCTACTAAAGGACGTTATAGGTATATGCCTGAAATCAGACAATCTAAATCACCTGCCCTTCCGCACCCTCTTCATCAAACATGTACACTGGGACAGAACACGCGACTTCTTATTGCGATTCAGGTTAACCACCACACGACGGGCACAAACACAAAGTTTAAATTTTTACTATTGCTCCCTCGCGATTCTTACACAGTAGTGATCAGAGTGAAAATCATGTAAATATTACGATGTGGACAAATTTGTAACCAAAACTTACTTCCCCCTTCCTTTTTTTAACAGACGAAGGTGTTTAATAAGACAAAAATTCTTAACTTTTGTCAAGTTAACCGTCAATGTTAACTGTCACAGTGTGGCCAAAATAATAATATGTGATGCTACAAGTACATCTTATTGAGCAAATATGTATGGTTCGACAATACGCCACGAAGCAAAATTGTATACAGTAGTACATATTCCATACGATTAGCACCGATATTTATATGTATTTTACTAAAATTTTAATATTCCATACAATCACAAATGTCAAATCAGTTTCCTAAATACACCAAAATAATGGCAGCATTAAAACTGATAATGTGAAGTTGGCAAGCATGCGTCCCGATTAGCAATACGCTGATGGGGATTCCCAGCTCTTGAGCTTAGCCCTGATAACGTGTTACAAATCGTGTACAGTAAGAGAAATATATCAATTTATAAGCATATACAGATGTAACTTTAATAACCGGATGATAATAAAATGTTCATTATTAGTAATTAAAACACTACGAGGATTTGCTAAATATCTGTTAACAGCAATGGGAAAGTTTGTTGTACTGTCGTTTCTCCCGGAAGTAGCATGCCTTCAGCTTGCTATATATACATGGGCACTGTCTGTGTTTAGGTTACACTTGCTCGGAGACGTTCAGTCGCCATACGCCACAAGAGGTAAGTACGTCTTCTTACAGATCTTCTTCTATCAATAGTATTTCACATTTCTTTTCCTGAAGTGTTGGAAACTATCCCCAATTTTTTAATTTAGTGAAACATTAATTTCAGTGGGACATCTTTCCACCAGGAAATTAATTGAATATGTTTACAAATAATATAAAGGTTAGGTTTTCCTTATTTTACCGGTTCTGCGTTTTTATAACAGTGTTTCATAATAAAAAATATCCATTGTTCGTGCTACCCGTAACAATACAATTAAATTTTATGTTTGGATATTTAAATTTATAAGCAATTCGCATTTATTACCCTACAATTTATATAGTAAAAGATGATACATTGACAATAGTTTGGTGTCAGAAAAATACTGTAAAACTGTTTGAGGTTGCAAAGTCTTATAAATTCAATTAATTTACCTAAGGTACTGGCATATGATAAAATAACTAAATCTCTATTTTCCAGCGATCATGGAAAAAGAAGGAATAAATCTAACAATATGACATTAATGTATTTCCGAAAATCCGCTAAAAATTTTTACGTCACGTAATGGAACTATTTTTTTCCATATTGGCCTAGAAATTCCGTGTAAAATTACGAATATCTAGAAAAAATGGGAAGGTGCGTATTAGTTTAAGAACTTGAGTAAATAAGGACAGCAGGTAAGTTTTGAACCTGAAATTTTCTTCTTTTTTGTGCAAGCGATGTTTAATTTTTTTCCATAGCGCAAAAACATTTGAATTATTTTTAGTAACTTCAGTAGTTCATAGTTCGATACAACTTTCCAATTTTATTATATTTACTCACTGTCAAAATATTTTATAATTCATAAATATTTAATGTATCGTTACCATTAACCTACCACGTCTCTATATTTGAAAGCAATTTTCTAGTTTGATTTTTGATTTTTAAAATTTTCAGAAACTTGACAGTTTGTGTAAAGTTAATTTAACTCGAGTGAATATTATAAAATTTTAAAAACTGCGTAAGATGTCTCTAGATATTCTGTTTGATAGGAATCAAAGGTGTTTATAATAATATCTTAAATATTTCAAAATAAATACATTAACTATACGTTGTGTTCCGTTAGTAAGCCATTCTGTTACATACCGACGAATGAGCGGAAAGAAAAATTTGTTAAAGGTAGAAACAAAATATCAACATTATTTTCTGAATAATTTATTTTGAATGAAATCATAACCTGAATACAACTCAGGAATATTTCCCTTTGAGTTAAATTTTATATAGTGTAAAATGTTACACGTACCTGTTTATACAAACACAGGGTTATTTTGAAAATTCTGTGTCCTCAAGGAACTTTCTAACTGAAAGTAAATATTCACAGTCATCAACGAATGGAAGGTGTACACTTCAGGAGTTAGTTAGTTTATATGATTACAGTTTGCTGATTTTAAAAAAACATTATAATTTCTTTCTTAGACTGTTTGTAGATTGCAGTTATCAAAATTTTCATACTGAAAGTTTTTTTAATTTATGATGTATAGTGCACAGCCAAAAAAAATTGTGAAGTTCCTAGCAATGTAATTGTGATTAAAATACCATTCATGCACACTTTTACAGGCCTAATGTAACTATGAAAGTTGAAGAAAAATTATAAGAATCCCTTATTTTTGTGGAAAAATTTGCTTATTTTAATGGCTTATAATTTAGAAGGATTTACCAACTTACCTTTTGCCTTAATCTTTAGTCACAGTAAATGAACAAACGGTTTCTCATGTCACATCAGTTACATGAGTTGTTTGTAAGTTTTCTTCATGACAAATTAAGAGTTTCATTTAGCTACTCATATCAAATCCTGGCCATGGGAGTGTACAGCTCAAGCCTGCGCACTAGAAACGAGTTTAGCCTCTTATATAAATATTTCAAATTTGGAAACACAGTACGAGCTAGTGACCGATGTTTGATGTGTAGTGATGTAAAGTCAAGCCAGTGCCATGTAGAACATATTTCGATTTAATCATAAAATATTTCAGTCATTTGGTTTTGTTCTGTCATAAGTGAGTTGTTTTATATTATTCTCTGTTTTTACAAGCAGACATGTTAACTAAAAATATTTTATTGAATTCCACCCTACCAACCTTTTTTGTGATGGTCTTAAAATTGTTTGTTCGTAATTACATCAAATGTGTATGTTTTGTAAACTCTGGCAATCATATTAGGGGTCGTAACCAAATAACGTGACCCCAATGGCCGATATTGTAAACGCATCACATCACAAGTTCCAAGGTATCGATCCCAAGCAAGTCGTATAAGCTTACGTCGCTCTTATCTGTAAGTTTGTTGTTGAGTGCGTAAGGCGCCCCCTTACTCTCACCCTTGTTAACCTCACAACAAAAAAGTGAATAGTGTATAAATCCAATATAATTTTTAATTACAAATAATATTCGCGTCCAACACAAATAACAAATTGGTAGGACAAATTTCTAAAATAAAAAATTGCAATTTGGTTTTACGTGTTTATAAAAATTGGATTTTTCAGCATTTACATATGAGTTAAGAGTCAAAAGTAGTCTTAAGTACTCTCAGATGTCACATTAGAGTTTCAGTTCTGTAGGTAATTGAAAAACATGAGTTCAAAATTTGTTTTGGAAAGGGCAAAGGATGACAGAACTCCTCTTTCAAGCAAGCACTCTTGCCTGCTCACGCAATGCACATTCAGGAACTAAACATCATATACCAGACGTTGACGAGCAATTGAACACGTTTATGTGTGTATATGCATATCTACAAAATGTTATTACAAACTGATCGGGTGTTAAAAAGTCCTTAGAGAGGTGTGACAGGCACATGTTTCTCCGACTTCACAGGCCTATCTTTCCGAGGAAAGTAGGCTAAATTAATTAATAATTGACAGTTATCACCCCCAAACATTTGTGACGGTGCAGCTACTAGTAGTGCTACACAGGTGTCTCCTTGAACTACAAATCACAATTTCCACGAAGCCATGCGTCCACTGTCTACACGGAGAAGCCATGTTCTCTTGTCCCCGCAGCCAACGCCAAATTACGAGATTGCCTTATTATTTTCAATAACATTACAACAATTATACAGTTCTTAGTGTCTTACGTGTTATAGTCTTTTATACTCATCGTTTCACTGATGCTAAAGTCAGTTGTAATTGCGATACTAGTGCCTTTTCACCCCTGGCTGTCAGCACATATCACAGTCCCTGAATGATGCAGAAGGCAGGAGGAACTCACTCTGAGTTGAATGTATCAACTTCGCCTTCAGACCCTCCAAGTCCCCATCGAATTATATTCAGCCACGAAACACGTTTTGGCNCCTAAGGTCAGTTGTAATTGCGATACTAGTGCCTTTTCACCCCTGGCTGTCAGCACATATCACAGTCCCTGAATGATGCAGAAGGCAGGAGGAACTCACTCTTAGTTGAATGTATCAACTTCGCCTTCAGACCCTCCAAGTCCCCATCGAATTATATTCAGCCACGAAACACGTTTTGGCATCCCTTCACCTAACATTGTCAACGAGCTTTTCAAAACATTTAAAACCCTCATCTTGGAATTAAATTTGCACACTCTACTATCGCACTCACAGGTTTATAGTAGTGAGCAAGAGGGCTACCGTTATAAATTATTTTTCATTTTTGTGTCTTGATTATTTGAACCAAGCACACAGGTGTATTAAATTAATAACTAAACTTATTTCTTTAAAGTTTTATCGTTAGCTTAGGCTTACAAGGGATATCCAGTGGGATTTAATCGTGATAAAAATGTATTTTGGTCAGTGTTAGCTGTCGAAAACTAAACCTTCAACGAAGATCTCAATTCTGTTATTCGCAGTAGCTTGTGACTGATATCTCAAATAATATTTTATAGATTACCGAAACAGAAAAACTATTTTCGTTGCTGTTACAATATCTGACTAAAACATGCTTTGATCTTTTGAACTGTTGAAGCTACTTAAACATGTCGGAATATTTAGCCTCTTTAACTTTACCGTGTATTACTACATACGTCTGATAGATGTGCAATGTATTTAGACTAAAGTCATCCTCAAGCGTGCAGTTTGTTGGAACACTATATTACTCTGCAAAGGACAATGGGTTAGAATTCCAGTTGAAGAGTAAATGTGTTTCTTGGTAACAAATTAGGTTTACTTTGATCTTGAAGCCTTTCACATATCTACTTGGCCAGCATAAAACAAAAGAATATTTCAGTAAAAACTTCCAAAAATAAAAGTAAATGTAATTTTCTTTAATAAACACTTTATTCTTAAACTGCATTATGGAATTCTCAAAACAGCACTGCACCATAATGACTTCAAATCACATTCACTTACTTAGAATCATATCATCACACACTATTAGTTGCAGAGTTATTTGATGAAGTTACCTGAAAATTATAGTGCTGGAGATATTTGGATAATTTGTTACAAGTTATTAATTACTGCCTCTTTAATTCATATACATTTTGAATGTATCACTCAAATTACCAAATCAGAAAATATTACCAGATTCATCAAATTTTTGACAGAAATATAATTTATTTCGTACATCTTGGAATAACTGTATCTCACACCACTTATAACACAGATTTTAATACAAGAACACTGAATGATGGAGAAACTCTTAAAATCACAAAAGTTTCACATCAATTTACGTTGTCTTTCTAATAATATAATTAAAGGATTTCCCCCCTTTGTAATTTCATAATTAATATAGTATATGGTTTGTGTTTCACGATGAGGGAAATATTAACAGATAAATTTTAAAGAAAGCATAATATTGTGAAAATAAGCTGATCTGTACCTGGAATGATTGAAAATATTGTCAATGCTCTAGTGAGAGTACTTTGTTACATCAGCGGAGACTGGTTTGTACTTACTGTTACAAACTTCTCAAGTATGTGGTCTTTACTAATTCCTAATACCATATTAAAAACAAAGTTTCTTAAGGCCCTAATAGGTAGTTTTCTTATTACTACTTTCCATTGCAGGCTCACGATTATTCGAACAATGTCGATGTCGAATTCTAAATAAATATCTGCCCTCAAAAGCATTTATTTTGACGAAGAGTAGATAAATCTATAGTTGTTAAATGACAGATGTCTAGTTTAATGGGTTAGCGTCATATAAAAGGTGTCCCCTTGAATTTTATTTATTAATTTTATACGCATTTGATTATAATAATTAAAATTATATTTTCTTCCAACTATTTCCTAGTTCCATTTTATCTACATTTAATGCTAGTCCTAAAATCCACGATTATGTTTATTTAGACGTTGTGAAAGAATATAAAATATATAATATTAAACGAGAATTTATAAAATGGTTAGACTGATTGTATATGTATGATTTGATTTTAGGTATAATTCCTTATATTTTCCCGGTACAAGGCAGATTGCCAAAAATATTGGGATCACCCATTAAAAAAAAAGCTACACACTGTTAAAATTTATACATTTATAATAACCTTCGTAGCTTGCAACGGAGTACGTAATTTGGGGAAGTTAAGTTATGAAATATAATGTGCACTGTCTATGAAATGGGTTTCTATTTTCTTTGAATACGGCAGAAGAAGGTTTTATTATTATATTATAATACATTAGGTTGTAATTTGTTTATTAATATATTTCTTATGTTTGATATATACTTATTATTTTGTTGTAAAAATATTATGCATATTTTTATATTATTTATACTATAATAATTTCTTATTTTATATCTTATCTGACGCTATTCGGTTGACTTTATACTGAGAACTGAGTTATAAAATGAAAAGTTCGTTAAGCTAATGATTAAAAGGTGGAAGACATTATCAAACATGATTTTTCACAATAAATTATTATATTGCTTATTCAGAGAAAACCGCACAAAAAAACGTACTTTATCAAAGTAGTCTAATTTTTTTTCTCATTTTAAAAACTCGTTTCGTTATCGGTTATGAGAAATATGCATTGATTTTCATATTTATTTTGATAGTAGATCACCAAAACGTTTTCACGGTTACTGTATTGGCATTGATTAAAAACTGAACACGCCAAGACTATTTCAATACATTTGTCGCACGAACATAAAGTTTTTCTCGTTAACTATATATTCTCACTTTTTATTCACTCTTTGGCAGATCTTGGCTAATTATAATCCAGCACTTAAATAGTCTACGTGGTTGAAATAAAAGGTTATCCAAGGACGACGCCAACATTTGTCTGTAAATTACTGCATTCAGCCGGTCTCGAAAGCACCACGTCCCAAATTCCAGACAGTTTGTCTACAGCATACCTTAATATGCTCGTTGGAGAAGGCTAAGACAGAGTTCTTAAAAATCTTACTGAAAATTATGGGTCAGTCAACGAACGCTCAAGAAGGGGGTGTAGAGGACATGGAAGATGGTAGACTGTTTTCCTTCTGGAATGTGTTTGGATTAGTGAGGAGGTAAACAAACTAAAAGTCCTGGATTCCAGTCCTGACGGTAGTGTTTAGTGCCTTAAGGGGGGAGGGGGGGTTAAGGGCTCGTTTTTTTTTTTTGCTTGTATCTCGTTAACGGTGGGTCGTACGAATAAAATTATTCTAAACAAAATAAAATATTATAACATTTGCTACGATATTGTTTCTATTAATTTTTTCTCTGTTCGCCACACGCAGTTTACGAGATATTCGCCCGCAAAAATCGTTAATTTATGAAAAACTATTTTTTTTCCTCGCGTTTTTCGTCAAACTTATGTTTCTAGCACTCCAACCTTTCGTTTTACAAGGGAGTCTTCGGGAAAAAAAGTTGTAAGGCATTAAATTTCCTTTGAAATTATATGACATTTACTATTTTATCTTCAACTGGGCCAAAGTTACAGCGATTTGAAAATTTCAGGATAAACCACCCCTTTTTTTAAGACAACCTCACATTGCGTTTTTTAAGGGTTATTTATCGGTTTACATAAGCTGTATGTTGTGTATTTATAAATGAATGGAAGATGTAGATCTTGCACTGCTCCTTACCACTAAACTCCTGTTGACCACAACATCTTACTAATTAAACATGGTCGAGGGAAGGTCTAAACAAATGTTACTTCCACCCAACTGATGCAGCAGCAGGGACTGGATGAAATTCTGTTCTTGCATACTTTCACAGGCTGTGACACCACCTCTGCAGCATTTCGCCGGAGTAAGCTTGGTTTCATCAAACTCTACAAGTGAAACCAGGAAATCAGCAGTGCAGCTGAGGTTTTTTACATTGCCTCCTCGACACCGAATGAGGTTGAGCGAGCTGGGCAAATCTGCATGCTCAGATTGTATGGCGCCCCAGCCAAGGAGACCTCGCTAAACCTATATCGCTACAAATGTTTCCTAAAATCTGTAGCAAAAATGAAGTCGGATATTTCAACTCTCCCACCAACCAAGGGAGCGACGAAGGAGCATTCCTTCCGCACATATTTTCAGGTGCAGCTATGGCTAAATCAAGAACTTCTTTCAGAATTGTGGGTCTGGGAGCGCAGGGCAGATAATATCCTTTATCCTGTACTCAATAAGGAGCCAGCTGCACCTGAAGAAATTTTAAATACCATCTTCTGCAAGTATACAAAAGATTGCAGTTTAATGAAATCTGGGTGCAGAAAAGTGTCAATGAGCTGCTCGCCATTGTGCCTGAACTGCCAGGGTAGTTGTTTAAATTGTGTGCCCGTTTTTATTGCAGAAGATGATTATGAACAAACTGGAGTTTTCCCCACATCCCCAGCCGACACCAATGATATAGACGTAGAAGATGAGCCGGAAGTGGAGGCAGATGCCGGACCCTCACGTCCCAAACAAGCAACACCTTCTAAATTCCCATTTTAATGTTGTTTTTATATATTTGTGCCACAATCATTGTAAATATTTTTACCAATTTTACTTTCAGAATTAACTTTTTTGTAAATAAATTAAATTATTATAAATGGTTCTTATTATTTAATCACTTTCTTCCCAGGTTTTATAACTACTAATACACCACATAAGCTTAAGGAAAACGATGAATAACATTTCAAAAAGAGAAAGTGCTATAAGGAGTTGTCTTTAAAAATGAGTGATTTAACCCAAAATTTTCAAATTGCTGTAACTTTGGCCAAGTTGGCCCAGCGGACCAACACTTGCAGGATGCACTTCGTGTGGTGTTGGACAACCCGCAGCATAGATATGCAGATAGCAGCACTGTCGGACAAGAAGACACACAGACGTCGGATGTTCTACAGAGGAAGATCCTGCCAAATGACCCTCGGAATCCACCGTAGTTGCCGCTGGCCGAAATTACTGTCTAATTTGGTCCTAAGCTTTCTCAGTGGATGAGAGGTCTAGGGACTTTGCTGGCCAAGGAAGTATGTTTGAAACACGAAGGCAAGCCGTAGATACACATGCTGTATGAGGCCGGGGTTTATCCTGTCGGAGAATGGGGCTGTCAAGCTGCACCAGGAAGGGGAGAGCACATGGACGTATCGCCGCGCCGTCATGTTTCTTACAATCACGGGAATCGTATATACTGGTACCCCTCAACATGACACCTCTCGTTGGGGCAGTGCATCATTGTACAATGAAGCGTGGATCTCGGCGCTGGACAGGACGTCTCCAGACTCGAATTCGGTGGTCGTCTGTATCCAGACAGAACCGTAATTTGTCGCTGAACACCACTCATCGCCAATCCGTGAGCTGCCATGCTGCCCGTCCTCGACAGAATACTACGCGTGTTCGGCGATGTTTAGGTCGTAATGGTAGACGTCGCAAGGGACGCCGCTCTGCTAGCAGCTTGGATATGGTACTGGTGGACACAGGCGTATCACCAGCTGCCGTGACACGGCCGTGGATGGTGCGCAGCGACGCCCGTGAAGTGCTTACAGCCTGCTGCACGATGGAACGATCCTCCCTACTGGTGGTCCGCTGGGGTCGACGCGGGCCTTCTTGACGGTTGTGTGCACCCTCCTGTTACCACTGCGTCAAACACCCGACTCACAGTGTAGGCAGTACGTTTCAAGTAGCGAGCAATGCCCTGAAACGTCCAACCTGCCTCTCGGAGGCCGATGATGCGGCCTCTCTCAAACTCATCCAGCTGAGCAAATGCTTGTCAAATGCGCCGTGGGAGCATGCTGCGGGTTCACTGACCTTGGCTTCGTGGCTCACACTGCTACCAAGGACTTATTTGGTGTCTTGCAGCTATTAATGATTGAAGGATGTACATGACCTCTAGTGGCGCATCCGCGCAAGCAAACCACATTACACTAAACGCAAATGTGGACACATGTCGGACTATGATGATACTACGTGGCCACCTGCGTTGTACTCACGCCATTCCTTTATGATCATTTTTTTTTTTGAAAATGAGTGTAGAATATATTACAAGGAATAACCAACATTTAATTACTGTAAAACAAGTTTTCAATCGTATGTTTGAATACTGATCGCTGTATCACTGTCACGTTGGCTAACGCATATCTTGCTTTGCGCCGCATGTACAGTAATGAATCATGTATCTTGGTACCTGATCAATAGTGTTTTAGCGCCGGTTATCAAAATCTCAATTCAGGGTGACGTATTTTTGTAAGAAAAATTCCGAAGTATGTATACTATCCACAAGTTTTCGTTGAAAAGTACATAAGCTCTAAAACAAAACTGCACACGTCTAAAACACCTGACAATTCACTTATAAAACATAAAAAGGTGTATCGCGGTGTATTCTCATAGTGGTTTTAAAACAGAACATACTTCGGGAAACAAACGACGTACCTAGTGGCTAAGAGCACTGCGTAAAAAGAACTAACACACATATGCATGCACGCCATAACACCAGAGGAACCGTCAAATACCGGTTGTGACAATGTCTTAAAATGATTTGAAGTAACTTCAGACACAGGAAAATGTTGTTTTCCTTTGTGTTTTTTTTTTCGGCTAAACAACACGAGACGTTCTCAACTGCGCATGCGCTAGACGTCGAACAGTATGCAGATTACAATTTACAGTCAAAGATTTGTTTGGCTCTGAAACGATGGTTTCCCTGAGACGTCCTGTTTAGTTGTGTTACTTATAAGCTGTTCTATAAAGAAAGAGATGTTCCGTTTTGATTCATTCTGTATTCATTGTCTAGCTTTACTCCCAAACGCTAAATGAATTGAATGACTTTTTGCTTCCTCGTTAGGCTTGTCACAGTCACTTAACTCCGTGGAAAATTTTTTTTAAAGAAACAACTGGAAACTATACTCAAACATTTGGTAAATATAGCTCGTTGCGGGCCTAAATGTCTAAATATGCTATGCGATGTGATGTTTTGCCTNTACTCAAACATTTGGTAAATATAGCTCGTTGCGGGCCTAAATGTCTAAATATGCTATGCGATGTGATGTTTTGCCTGGAAACAAACTGTCGCGAGACTAATGTGTCGGAGAGGGCCCAATCAACCAGCGTGGAGGTCGCCAAGCAATATCTGACGTCACGAGCTGGGCTGGCGCTGTAGTGCATCGCTTATTGGATTGTACGTTTTAATTCATCCCATGCTGATAATAAGAGGACTCGTTATTCACTTTAGCCTCCCCGATCTCAGAACATTTCCCCTCCCTCCTCGCACACAGACAGTGCGATTATGAGCCTTGGGGACAGCTGTTGTAATTTTTCCCCTCCAGTGCCACTGTCTACTGTTTCACCCGTGACCGTAAGGTTTACAAACCGCAAGTGACTCTGTTATCTGCTCTGCGACAGTGACGTTCCGTTCCTTCATTTAGCACTAGTTATCGCATTCGTCTGTAAGCGTTTCGAAGCAAGATAACTTAAGTCGGGACTGTTCCCAGCTCCCGACGACAGCGCTTTTCGCATCGTCATAACACCGCATCTCAAGTTGTTTGTGAACTATTTATTTGTGAATCTCGTGAAGTATTCATTGGTCAGTATTAAGCAACGAAATGTTTAATGTACAGGTAGGTGCATTTCTACAATTTTAAAACATCCGCCGTGGTATATATTTTTGTCACTAGTAATTCGTGCAGTTTGTTTTCTAGAGGCATTTGTAAAATAACATCCTTCCCATCCCGTACTTGGAGTTCGAGTGCCTGCCTTCAAGTTGCATAGTTGAGTAACGGTTAACAACATTCTTAAAAACTGTTTTTTATTTATTAATTTTGTCAATTTTACTTCCTTCCATAAGGGTCTTGACAGTTAACACTCACATGCCCTTGTCTCTTGTATCTACATGTGACGGTATAGTTGTTTCAGAAATAAATTTGTTAGTATTTCCCTTCATTTGACCTTAATGTAAATTAGAACATTATTTATGATTTAGTTGCGAGTAATTTAAACATAACATTTATATTAAAACCTTTAGAAAATGGAAAATTTTCCATTGTTCACTGTTTGCATTACGTTAAGTATTCCAGTCACTATTTACGTTCTAGGAAATAGTCACTAGCAGAAATATTTTTATAAGAGTTCGACTAACCAAGTATCAGCTGAAATATGAAACTAAAATATATCAGGGGGTCCATTTTCGTCTTATTAAGGCTCCTCGCTTAATGTGACGAGGTTTCACGAGAGTGGTTTGGAAAAGAGCTGAATTGTACTGCCTTTACATATATGTACTGGCGGTACGCCGGTGGTAAGGTTGCGCTATAGGCATTTCAACTTCTGGAACTAGCCGTGATGTTTATCACCCTCTTGCAAATACAATAGATGTTTCTCAAGTTCAGTGGGGCTTCATACGTTTCTACCAAATATGTACTCATTAAATCCTAATCCACACTTAATTTGTACTTACATAACACTTCATGTTGATGACTAACGCACCAGTGTTTGGTGTACGATAACTGCATAACTGTGTTTAAGTTTTGTGTGTTTAGCTTTAATCCAAGAAACTCACTCCACGGACTTGCTTGAATATTTCGCAGAACGAAGAATAATGGAGTTGGCAAAATTAGTTTTGCTACTTTCTGCAATGAAACTGTACACTTACGCTGGTGAGTAATAATTCAGAATGTTTCCAAACTTTAGTAACTTTTGAATTGCACAAATTTTCAAGAGAATGGCAGTAATTTAGTATCAGAAGCAGGTATATAGTTTGAACGGATATAGTTACTTTTCGTAGAGAAATAACTTAAGTTAGAGGAAGCAGTACAAGCCTCAAAGCCAGTCCTCCGAGTCTACAAACAAAGACGATTGTCCATTTTCATTGTGTCCCTAATCAGTGAGAGAATTTAAGGCACTGAGATAAAAAACGTTGGATATGTGGTCAGAACACATTTATTGAATAAAATTTATGCTTTAGAGGTACTTCTAAACATGTATTTGTTGTTATTTCATAAGTATTAAAGAATATAGTATGCGTTTTAAATAAATTCAACGAAAATCTGTATTAAAAAAAAACAAGTTTACAGCCTCTCAAAATGACGTTTTGTTTATAAACATACCCAAACAATTTGGTGGCAGGTAATACTATGAAAAACAATTTGGTAGTTAATTTATTTTTCAATTTGCAATTTTATGTTAAGATTTAACTCTAATTAGTTATTTAAAATATTTCTAAAATAAAATTTTATTTGAATTAAACAATAGCCTGCTGTGTCAAAAAAAGTAATAGTTCAACAGGTTCCTGAAAAAATCACATAAATTACATTTAGTAGCAACGACAGAGGAAAGAATGTCATGTTTTGTTAATGAATTACCAAGAGCGTTGCTAATAATACATTATAGTTGTATAAAAACCAATATGTCTTTTTTTTACTTAATTGGCGTATTGAGGGACTGTCTGAAAATGGCTACAAGACGAACTTGCGCTACTAGCTTTGTGCACTGAATGTAACTTGTTGGTCCAATTAGCATTGGCATTGCAGTTACAGGAGTAGATTAAATGACTAAAAACTCTGCTAGGACTGAATTTGAATTAAAATTTGGTTTTCAGCATTTCGTCTAACATCAAAAGCTTAATACCCTTGTCATTTGGTTTGAAATTTAATGAAAATTTTTCACGATCATAAGCCCTTTTAAAAATTCGATTTAAAACACAGCATTCTAACGGCCTCACCAAAAATAAATGCAGACCAAAAAACATACCATAACCTGCCTCGCGTATTATTCAGTCGATGACAATCTCGCTCGGTGAAGCGAGGTGGGAAAACTAGGGAACAAGGATCCTTAAAATCTGACACAGGCATCTATGTTAATTTTATTGGTAAGTTGAACGTCAGCAATTTTCATTAAAAATAACACATCCACAATTCGACTAGCTGTAGCAACTACTGCCTAAGCCTGAATAGTTGAATTCAATAAGTGGATTTGTAGTTTTTTGTAGGAGAACAAAATTCTCTGTAACGACCACAGAAAAAATTTGTACTTATTACAAAACTAGCACTTCTTTTGTAATAATAAATCATTACAATTAAAAATTTTTTTTTACCATAAAACAGGTCGGCAACGTTGATACGCTGTAATTTCAGTAAGAAAAGCTTTTTCTAACTGATGAATGAGTGCCTCGCGCAAGTAAACATAATCTCAGAGCAGCATAAACCATTAAATTAGTATAAATCGCCATGAGATAAGTAAAATTGCATTCTTGAAAAGTGCCAGCGATATTTTGCTTGTTTCGTGGTGCAGTTTCAACTTCAGTGTTGGAATTAAAACGTAATTTTGGACAAAGAAATTATTTGGTTCCTTTCCTTGGCAATTCAGCGAAAGTATTACAATAATTTACACACTCTAATTGTCAACACTTTTAACACGCGTCTGTAGATCAGCTATTATTTACCAACTGGATATACACTGAAATGCCAAAAAAAAAAACTGGTATAGGCGTGCGTATGCAAATAACAGAGGTATGAAACCAATCAGAGTAACGCGATGCGGTCGGCAGCTAGATCGGTTACTGCTGCTACAATGGCAGGTTATCAATATTTTCACGAATGTACCATGAATATCGGGAATCCGGTAAAACATGACATCTTCGACATCGCTGCGGCCGGAAAAGATCGTGAAAGAACGGGACAAACGACGACTGACGAGAATCATTAAACNTTGTATGTTCGGATGTGGAAAAATTATATGTAGGAACATTTCCACATTCAACAATTACATTTCAAATATAGATATCATTTTTCACTACGCTTGCATTATGAAGTGCAGAATTATTAACGTTGCGTAGAATTATTACTTTTAATTAGAGAACTGTATATACAAACCACACCAGCACCCACATAGGCATCACAGTTCTTGGATATCTTAGAATGTTCGAGGCTCGCTAGCTTTAAACGGAAGTGTTATTAAAGCAGTCACACTTCCAACATTATTATTCATTACATTTACACTGAGATATTTGTTTAGTGTTTTACTTACACTAAAATAATAAATCGTTGTTTTCATAAGGAACCAAACATTCCATTAAAGAGTCTAACTCTGTTTCACAATCTACAAAATAAAATTTACTTACATTACGAAACTTGATATGACTTGTTTAATACTTGAAATATTTCTTCTCATTAATTCCATCAACTTTTTTCAGAGGTCTATGACATCACCACTATGTACCGCCTAAACGAAGTAGACACATCACGTTCGTCGGAAAAAGGACCATGCATAGGTAAGTAATTTGCGTACATTGCTTCATACTGTTATGTATAGCTCCCACAAATACATGTTTAATTTAATTTGTGACGTATAATAAATAAATTGCTGATAAAACTGATAATTTTCACTCTGTTACCGTTCACGTTCTGTCCGTAATATTTCAGATATAGATACTATCGAGATACATGCACGTACAAATGCACTGGGCGTGTCCTTGTATGTACCAAGACCAGATAAATCATCGAGATATTCTGCTCGTGAGTATTCTTGAATTTTATTTTCATAGTAATACTGCATACGCACACACTTTCACACTCTAGTACAACATAAGTAAGCAAGTAAAAAAATATATTATTTTGGGAGCTGTTAAGGTAAAGAAGAGTATTTGTCTGTAAGTTTGATGTCGGTGGTTTTAATGATTATAAGTTGTAATGCACTGCAGATAACACAAAGAAACGCAACGAATTTGTGACTTGTTAAGAATATTTCACTTCGTTGTTCCTTCATGCGATTAACCAAACCACATGATGTGATTAATTAAATGCTGTGGAGGGCAATGTAAGCACTTTTGTAATCAACCGTTAAAAGAAATCATTGCCCATAATAACATATAATGTACATAACACACTGGCATGCATATTTCCAGTTAAATTTACAGAAAATTAATTAAAATATTTATAAGAATTAACGTAGTGTTAAGATGGCAATTTTTTACTTTGTGGCTATTGAAATCCGTGTTACTTGACTTTTACACGAAAGAGCACGAATCCGCAAATTATTAACATATTTTCTATCCTTGAAATTTCACTGTTTAACTTGGGTCACGCATGAATAAAGTTACCAAGCACATCGCAGTGTTTAGTTTACACATAGCAGAAGTGTACCATACACCGGGCTTAAACAAAGCTTAATAAACCCTTAACAGCAATATAGCTGGCGAGATTCCTGTAGAAAGAAAGAAAATAGTATTTAATTCGTAAAACCATGACCGTATATTGCGAGTGTCCACCGACAGAGAAGGGACCGCGGTGGTGTAGTTGTTAGACTACTCGCCTCCGACGTAGGTGAACCGGGTTCGATTCCCGGTGGGGTCGCTCCAGGACTTTCGCATTTGGGAATCGTTCCGGACGATGTCGCTGGTCGGCGTGTTATCTCAGGGATTTCCCTACCCCCCCCCCNGTCAAGCCATTCGTCCAGCGCTGCTCCGTACTCACCTCGCTTCACCCTCATCGGCTCTCAAGACCTCGATGTTGAGAGTCGCCCAAATCACTTCACTCACTCACTCACTCCACCGCAAGATTGCGTCGGTATTTCGCAGTGTAGCACCTGCCTGCCGGGCAAACACTGAGACGTGAAAGACATGCAGGTTGCATAAGTTGCTGGTTCTAAAGCAGAACATGCCATTACACCAGAAGAAGTATATAATCCAATCACGATAAGTTCACACTTTTATAAAACCTTGCTAAAGTTTTACTTTTAGATAACGATTATGTATCGCTAAATATAAACAAAAACCTGCTTTAAAAAAAACACCAGGAGGTTACAGCCTACACGTCATATTTTGGGCTAATTAAACATTAAAATAATAAATATCTTTAATAATAATCAATGAAATACTTTTTCATCATTGCTACCTGGAAATGTAAATATTTTTATTAGAAACGTTTACATTTTTTTAAAATAAAGCATACACAATTCTGCTAAATAATATTTTACATGTTAAGTATTTATTAATAGTCTTTACCAACATAGCATTACTGTCACAGTTTTTAATTAGTATTGATAACGAAGCAAATATTATAATTTTTAAGAAAATACATGAGTAAAAANATTACTGTCACAGTTTTTAATTAGTATTGATAACGAAGCAAATATTATAATTTTTAAGAAAATACATGAGTAAAAATTCACTTTTATCAAAAATTTAATAGTTTTATTTTAATTGCTGCATTAAAAGTTTGTAGTATTTTTATTAATTTAAAAACCCTTGGGTTGATTTTACAAAAGTTTTTTTAATGTGACGATGTCGTGAATGATCTTTACAGATNATTACTGTCACAGTTTTTAATTAGTATTGATAACGAAGCAAATATTATAATTTTTAAGAAAATACATGAGTAAAAGTTCACTTTTATCAAAAATTTAATAGTTTTATTTTAATTGCTGCATTAAAAGTTTGTAGTATTTTAATTAATTTAAAAACCCTTGGGTTGATTTTACAAAAGTTTTTTTAATGTGACGATGTCGTGAATGATCTTTACAGATAGGACGCTCTATGTAGCTACGATATTGACGCTGTGCATCTCTGGAAATCCCGTTGATTGCTCTGTAGACTAAAAGTTTGTCTGACTTTTGCCCACACTGAAAGAAATATATAGTGGCAGATACCAAATTAATTTACGTGAACAGTGTTTACAATGAACCATATTTTGTTCTCTCAACTATTCCGACGACTTATTTAGTTGTTCCAGCATCATCTACGTGCATTTAGTATACACGTATTTTACAAGAAATTTCAACTAATTGGTTTCGTTACTGTCAAAATTTAAATATCTGTGTACGGTAAAATTTTTTTGTTTGGAGGGAGTAAGCATTTGGTAAAATTTAACAGTCTGATATGTCTATTATTACTCAGAATCCGTGGCGGAAAAAAAAATCCACTTGTTCTAGTACTGGCATTCATTTCGTTGACTGTAGGGTAGGGTAATTCGATCATTTAATCACCTTCGTTCAAAAATATTGCTTGATATTTTTTTTTTAGTAATTTCCGTGTTAATTAGGTTAGTAAAATTCTTTGTCAGTGCACTAGTTGATGCTTAATAATGATACAACCCATCCCAATGGAACAAGTTCGATAGGAATTCCAAAAGTAAATCTGTATATACGGTAAATATATATTTAAGTATATTTCCTGTATAAAAAAAACTATGGATTTAAAAACATATGTATTTCTTTAGTAGTCACTTAAGACTAAGTTGCATAGGCGTTGCTTTTGGGTGCAAAAGTTTTTATCCCTGAACTTATTCATGCTTTTCCTATTCGTTATGATAACCGGAACAATCTCACGTACGTAGTGTAGTACAAATATTTTGCCGCACCAACCAAATAAGAACAAAAAAAATGATTTAGTTCCAGCTAAAAATATTTAATTGCCCCTTTACAATTTGGTCGCACCAAAGAAGTTTAGTTGTATCAACAAAACCTCCGACTTGCGTTCCGTTACAAAGAGAGAGCGATGCCCTACACTCTGCACGACAGCATACAGTTGAAATGTCTGATACAGTACAAACTGGACACCATCCACCGTACTGTGCTTCAATAGTGCAACTGTGGATGTTCACAAGAGCTGCGTTGTTGCTGTACGAGATCTGCAACAAGCCCGTCTCGGGTGCCTGCGGTCGCCTATTCGCTTGTGTTGCGCGGTGAATTTCCGGTGCACGCACTAACGGCGAACGCCTGCAATTCAGGGCACGAGTTCGTAAAATCAATATTCTTATTTTCTTTCCCTCTGGTGACTGTGTAAAAGGTCTATTAGAAACATACTGCACAGTACTCAAAATTTTTTTTAATAGTTACATTTTCTATTTCATGCAGTATAAATATAATAGGCACCCCTTTTTAATTTAATAAAATAAAAAAATTACTTCGGAAATTTGACTTAAGTAGCAGAGTGGTTGAAGTTTGGGTGGAGTCTCGAGAGCCAATAAGGGTGAATAGAGGAGAGAATGAATCAGCGCTGGAGTGCAAGGGAGGGGGGAGAAACAGAACACCCCCGAAAAAACCCGCCGATCAGCAGGATCGTCTGGCACGATTGCCACGTGCGGAAGTCCACGAGTGACCCAGTGACCCCGCCGGAAATTGAGCTCTGTTTGTCTTGGTGGGAGGCGACAAGCCACTAAACTAACCACGGCTCCAAGTTCATATTAGCAAAACAATCTGTAAAGACATGAAAAACGCTTGTGCATAGGCGGCAATGCGGTTAATTTTAGCTGCTGCCTATCACATTACCTTGAAATGTCAGCAAAAATTAGCAATAAAACCTGATTTCTAATTAGTATAATAGACAACGTCTGGCAGTGCTGAATCAGTAAAATAAGGGGACAAAGAGGACTAAGAAATCCAGTATAAATTCAGCCTTGTCAATACTTAGGTGTATTGTGTATGTAATAATATCACAATACTCTCATGATATTTAATGTAGGCTGTTCACAGTTGATCGAGGGCTCTTTAAAATCAACCTTTTTTAAATGTAACTGCTTATGGTTTATATATTTTAATGGGCACACTGAATGTCATGAGCCCAGTAAAAATTGGTAACAATGGAGAGGAGGAAATGACATTTCTTAACGTTTATTTTAATGTGTTACGTAAACATTTACGAATATTGAAATCATTCATTTTGCTATTTATTTTTTAATACATTTAAGTGTAGGAATGAGCATCTTTCTAATAACTTAGTTTCACCTAGCAGACACATGAATCAATTAATCAGGTGCACGACCATGTTCATTTCACAAACGGTAAGAGATTACCCCATGTACAAACAATATCTAATTGGGCATCCCTAGTAAAATATTTTAAACGCCTTAAGTTAAAGACTGGTCATAAGGAACAAGAATTGCATTTCATAATTGGATTGTGTGATATGTAATAAAACAATTACAAATAATTATATATATAATTTTGAATGTCTATATTGAAAGTTTAAATGCTTCATACATTCGAATTTAAAAAATTAGTTATAAATATTCCGTACAATATATTTCAATCTAAATACAATTCTTTTTTCATTTGCTTTAAACTATTTTTTACGATTATGAATTTAATTTTATCTTTAGGGCAAAATTAATTTAAATATAATACCAATTTTGAAAAATAGTATGTGTCACAGTTAAAGCATATGTCAAATATGTATCTTATTAAAACAGAAAATTGTTGTTTTTAAAATTTTTTTTGTTATTATAATCTGGTTTTAACCCATTTAATTGTAAAAATAATCATAAAAATCTTATATTAAATGATAAAGATTACAACAAATAAAATAATTTTAACAGATTATCGTCTTAATATTAAAATAATTTTATTACTACGTTGATAACATGATTACTGTTACTGTTATTAATTTTTTTTAGAACATATGTAACATTTTTTATTATATTAGAGCAATATTGCTAATATTTTTTTTTTTACTTTAACGTGTTTATTGAAATTCACGCTAGTGTCAGCCAAACAGACCAAAGAACGAAACCAGGTTGGCACTGAACAAATTCGAAAACAAATATGTACACTTTAATATTTATAACTATAGATTGTAAAAAGAAAGAACTACATAACAGGTCACACAAGAAATATATAACTTTTCCAAAAAACTCATCTAAGAAACAGAAAACATAAGCTCTCTATAGTTATGGCGCAATAAGCCTGTCTGCTAACCATCGTTGCTCCGAGACATACGAACACACACATACATAAAATACATCAATCATGTTTATAACAAATTGCATTATTGCAATAAATTTTGAGTAGTACTGATATTGAACTCCTAACATAACTATGACGTAAAACCTTTTAAAATAAAATCCACTATCAAAATCAAATGCCAATTTTATTTTACAAAAAAACCAAAATTAATGTTTGTTAAAAATTGACTTATATACTAAGAGAGCAGTTGATAGGGTATTGAATTAAATGTAAAATATTCTTTATAATTATTAATTGATATGTAATAATTTATTCGTTTCAATCGGTAATTTAAAATAATGAAGAAAAATATGCAACTGGATTAACTTCTCAATCAGGATTTCTACCGATCTTACTTGCTGTTTTATCAGCACTGGGTTCTCTGGTTTTTATTAAAGTATAATTTAACTATATTTGAAGCAAGCTTTAAATAATTGAATTTCCCCCAAATGTATCTTCCAGGAAATAATAAATACAGCTCATTTGCTAAATTTTATAAAGATATCATAAAGTCATTAATAAATGAGGTGAAGCTACTAAGAGCATAAGACTGCTTATATACATAATGAAGTTTGCAAAGAAAATAGATTATGATAAAAAATTATTTGAAAGGTTGTTTTTAAATAAGTGGTACCATTTATTGCAAAAACATTCCAGAGAAAAATATTTTGCACTAACTTTTTATATTTTAAAAGTTGTATAAGTATTACAGTTGTGTGTGTTTATTATTCACTATATATATATATATATATATATTTATATNATTTATTTATTTATTTATATATATATATATATATATATATTCTTATTAGTGAAAAACATATGGTGTCAAATTTAGTTATCCAACAATGTTTACTGTTTGGCTTACAGTTTATTTTCATTTTTATGTTTACTACTTTACTTCTATTTTGGTGTTATTTTAATCTATATTTACCAGGTGGCATAATCTGTAATTTATTTTCAATTGCATTTTAGTGCTGGACTATTACTCCTTTAATTTTATTATCATCTCTTATAGCTAACTGGTATACACATTACAATTTGTTATCGTCAACATTAAGCATTGGGCATAATTACATTTTCATCTATATTATAATGTTGCTTTATTTTCTGTGTTAAGTTTTATAAACAAGTGAAACAGTAGATGGCTGTGATTAATATGCACTTTATATTTTAGTTGTATTCATATTTATTAAATTGAGTATTTTTAGATAAACTGAAAAATATTTTTACTCCCTCATTTTAATATGATACTTTTGCTTTGATTTTCATAATTATTAATTTTTCTCATTTACCCACTTAAGCAATTTTACACATATAGGAAAATTTGTTTCATATTTTGTGTGCCTGAACTATATGAATATATTAATTTTATTTACATACGCTTTATATATTGTTAAATATTTTTAACACATATTTACCACAGGTACAAAGCCCTATTACAAATACAATATCTTTCATGTGTTCGTCATATACGTACATAAAAGTATTTATATCTCCTATGTTTATTTTCACTCAGTTAGTCTATGTGCTTTATGATTTGATGAAGAATTACCTCTATAGGTTTTCTTCATGTTAAACTAGTTCATTATTATTTGGTACCTCATTATTATAATTGTAGTTTGTTTGATTACACATAATTTTTATTTAATAAAACGATGTCACCAAAACTATTATGGTAAAATACTGTATTTGAATTTATGTAAAATGTATTAACTTATGTATAAATACGTTACAAATTGTATGATTTTAATTAGTTTTAAAATGTAACTGAGTAAACAAAAGCAGTAAAAAAACCGTTTAATGTTTTTTAAGTAATAATAACCTGTGGTAATTGTCAAGAATACTGTCCTAAAATAATTATTAATCTACTATTATCGCTATATATCTCTTTGATGATATCACTGTTACTCTTGTGACGGTGTGCCTGAAACACGTGCTACGCTGCTTGTTACGTGTCCGGGGAGGGGGGGGGTATCGGCTGGGTTGTACAACACACCTGTCTGTGCCCCAGTTCGAGACCCGGCGGTGNTGCATGTACCCGGGCCTGAGGACTGCTCGAGAGAAAACATGGGGTGGGCTCCATACTGGGAACACTATATAAGATATGTATTTTAAAGGGCATTTGTTATTTTTGGGCAATTATTTATAATTTTATCAAGTCCAAGATTATTCTTTTTTTTAATTCAATCTTAATAAATTCAATCTGTTTTAAATTGTTTCAACAATATTTCGTATTTTATATTGGTAATTGTAGGGAATTTTGCAAGAAAAGAAAAAAATGTTCTTATCCCACAATTAAACGTTTGAAAACGAATTTAGCGACCATTATTAATTTATCACAACTGGGGACCGTTTTCTTGTCATTCGTTCCTGTGGGATTATTTCTTTTGCGAGTTTTGCAACTTTCTTTACATCTGCGAAAGGTTTTTTACTTNTGTCATTCGTTCCTGTGGGATTATTTCTTTTGCGAGTTTTGCAACTTTCTTTACATCTGCGAAAGGTTTTTTACTTCATTACATTGATATGAATGTTATGAACGGAGGAAAATGCATTGGTCACTGTCATTAGGTGGGTGGGTTTTCTCCGGATGATCCCGCCTCGTAACAAGCTATTTGTAAACGANATGCATTGGTCACTGTCATTAGGTGGGTGGGTTTTCTCCGGATGATCCCGCCTCGTAACAAGCTATTTGTAAACGAAAGGATTTTTATGTTTGAATAATAAACAAATTGAACAACATTATTTAAGTTAAAAGTAGTTAACATTGTTCGAACAAACTTTTCTTTTCATGCTGACAATCCTAGTAACTTACATTATAGACTTTCATCCGCGTTATGTGTGATTTTTACACTGTATGAAGGAATGAATATTAGTTTTTTTATGCAAAATAACCGAATTAATGTTGTCATTGAAAATATTTTGAAACAACGATAATATTAATGTAAAATTTGGAGGTACTGAAGATTTAAAGTCTATAAATGACATATATTCTCATGTTTATATCACATAAAGGGAGGCATGGAATCTCAAATGACGAACATTTTATTGTTCAACTGTAATTGAAAGAAAACATAGTATCGTCAAATATGCTCTATCCCTCTCGATACGTTGCACACAGCAACTGCACAGTGAAGGCACAATGGACCTACGAAAGAGTGACGCAATCATGAAATAAAGGACTTGCTCTAGTAAATTATAAGATATTTTAAATTAAAAAAAAATTTAATTAAAGGAAAGTATTGGCATTTGAAATCNACTTGCTCTAGTAAATTATAAGATATTTTAAATTAAAAAAAAATTTAATTAAAGGAAAGTATTGGCATTTGAAATTTTATCCCTCTAATGCAGCTTCAAGTGTGAAGTTGTGTATCGCTATACAAATCTTCAACTATCGAAAGTTTCTCATGNTTATCCCTCTAATGCAGCTTCAAGTGTGAAGTTGTGTATCGCTATACAAATCTTCAACTATCGAAAGTTTCTCATGAATTTGGACTTTTAATTAAGTATGTATTTCGGCTATATGTCGGAAGATAGGCTTAGGTTTGGTGCTATACCTGGCTACCGCAAGCCATCTGTCGTACTAAAACTTTTTCATTGAAATTTGTGTTGAAGTCAGCAAAATTTTTTTTTGTTCACTACCAAATAAATATATGGCTGCTCTAATAAATAAATATACGTAAACAAACATTTAAAAGAAACATTACCTTTAGTCAATAAAATATGCATTTGTGTACATGCATATTATATCTTCCCGAAAACAAAACATTTGAACTAACTGTATCTACTCATTTGACTACGAACATTGTTTATTAGCAGGGGGTCGAGAAGGTGGAAGGGGCAAGTGGGGAAGTTTCCCCTCCCGTAATCTCACGAACAGGCAAAGTTGAAGTTTGGAGGAGCTACACGCAATTTTTTTTGTAATGGTATAAGTTTTTTATAGGTTTCAAAACAAAATGTTGGGAAGCAACGTTTTATCCAACAGGAGCACCAAATACTCTACATCGCCTTGCTCCTCCCCCCACCCTCCCAACCCATCACAAACACTGCCATCAAAACCATAATCTAAGTGAGAGATGTTCCAACACTCCCCGTGGGTTGGCTGCTGGAGCAAACATAGTCTTTTCACGGTTTCTCCACACATTTGAATAAAACCTTTGAAAAATAAGACAATGGCTGCAAGAGATCACAGAAAGAAATGACATTCACTTGGTTTGGCAAATATACTAAAATATCAAGCTCTTCACAAGATATGGAAAGAGTTCATCACCAATCTTGGAAAAAGGCTGTAAGAATACAAATGGCGAGACGAGCTTTCCGAGGATCCACGAGGGGGTATTCGGGTAAAAGCTTCAATATAAGAAATCGGAATATACTTGATTGGCAAGGAGGGCAGGTTTTACCGAGAAAACAGGTAGAATACCGAGTACGACACTAAGAACCGAGAATGGCCCGAAGGACAGAAGAGGAAAACGTTCCGTGCTATGTCTTACTCATCCGAGTACAGTGACAGTGCGCGAGGAAGGAGGGTTTGCCGGCCTTCGGCCCGTATGACCTGTCACTTAAATATGTCATCTATCACAAGCGTTTTATACAGTATGAGTATAAAAGAATACCCCGACTTTGAAGGTTTATAATATCAAAACCAAACAACCTAAAACCTTTGGTTGATCAATCAAATGATCCGGGGAACTGTGAAGTTTGTTTACCATAACTTCATAAATGTTCAATGTGACCACCACGAGCGGCCCGAACGACATCTACGTGATAATCAAACTCGTTCCACACTCTTGTCAGCACGTCTGGTGTTACGGTTTGGATGGCGTCCGTAATTCTCGTTTTAAGGTCGTCAAAGTTAGCCGGCACAGGTGGACGAAATACTTGATCCTTTAGGTAACCCCGTAGAAAAATATCGCACGGGGTAAGATCCGGGCTTCTTGGAGGCCAGTGATGAAGAGCCTGGTCATCGGCTGCTCCTCGACCAATCCAGCGTTGCGGCAACGTCTCGTTCAGGTATCCGCAAACAGCTTGGTGCCAATGGGGTGGCGCACCATCCTGCTGGAAAATAAAGTCCCCCGACGCCTCTTCTAAGTGAGGAAACAAACACTCTGTAAGCATGTCCAAATAAGGGATTCCAGTAACAGTGGGCTCGTGAAAAAAGAATGGGGCCGAAAACAGCGTCTTTGGATACAGCGCAAAACATGTTCACTTTGGGAGAAGCGCGCTCGTGTTCGGTGGTTTCATGTGGAGGCTCCTGACTCCATATCCCCACGTTGTGCTGGTTCACCTTACCATTCGTATAGAACGTCGCTTCATCGCTAAAAACCAGCTTAGACATGAAGGAATCGTCTACCTCGTTCTGGGCAAGAACGAACGCGCAAAAATAACATCTTAGTTCTTTATCCCTTTCGGTAAGAGCCTGTAAAACTAACCTGTATGGTTTTTACAACAATCGCTATCGCAACACTGTGCATACCGTTAATTGAGGGATGTGTATTTCCCGGCTAGCTTATCGAGTTGATTTACTCAGACAGCGAACGAACGCTAGTTGAATCTGTTACCCTTTCTCTTCCGACACACGCGGCCACCCGGAACTTTTGCCTTTGCAAAGGCACCCTGTGTCACGGAACTGACGAAACCAACGTACGATACTCCACCTATTGGGAGGACGATGTGCGTATTTGCGACGAAATTCACGTTGAACAGTCGTAACCAATTCACATTTAGCAAACTGAATAACACAGAAAGCCTTCTGTTGTTCCGTCGCCATCGTGATGCGGAATAACACACAACACACGCTCATAGTGCGACGACAGCCGCTCCCAGTGTCATCTCTTGCCACATAAATAAAAAATCAGACCGTCCCCTTCACATCGAAATGTCGAATGCGAGCTCGCTTCCCCCTCACCTCCTCAAACACAGAGTTACGAACGCCATCCAAACCGTAACACCGGACATTCTGACAAGAGCGTGGAACGAGTTTGATTATCGCGTAGATTTCGTTCGTGCCACTCATAGTGGCCACATTGAACATTTATGAATGCATGGTAAACAAACTTCACGGTTCCACGGTTCATTTGATTGGCCAGACAAGGTTGTACGTTATTTGGTTTTGATATTATAGACCTTGAAAGTTGGAGTATTCTTCTATACTCACCCTGCTCTTGTGCTAGGATAAAAAACCTTATCTTTTATTAAATAACACTTTTACTTATATGTTATTTATATACTATTATATTTAATTTATAATTTATATGAATAAAAACAGGGACAATAAAGGTGTGTTGGCAATGCCTAGGAATAAATAGCTTATATGCAAACCGTTATTAGTACAATGAGCCTGCACGAATGCTGTGTACCGTACGTTTGGTGTAATTTGACAGGCTAGGTTAAGCTTTGTATTCATGAGGCGGGGGGATATCCTGGAATTGTAACTTAAGCAGGCTCCAGATAAGTTGTACGTTGCCGTGTATAGACTAGAGTGCGAGGGTGACTGTTGTGCTGCAGAAGAGAGCGTGCTGGTCGCGTCGTCAGAGTGCGGTGCCTGTGGCTGGACGCTGGACAAGTGGCTCGGCAAGTCTCAAGAGTACGTGCTGTCCGAGCCCACGCTAGTCGCCAACCAGCAAGGTACGTGTATCAGCACACGCCTGCCACCTACACCTTACAGTACAAACTGCTGGCATTGCTACAGGTCTCTCAAACTTGAATCTGAACGATGTGCAGTAGATCGTTCAACACCTTCTTGTGTAGTCTATTCCCAGTTTCTTTGAACCTAACTTTTGAAAAATGTCCCCAAGTTGGCTGTTTTCTAAACATATCACGAGCGTTTTGTACTTGTGTTGCAATAAAAATACTTCTATCTATAAATTATAGTATTTTATTTTTAATTAATATAAATTACAAAAAGGGAAGAAATAGNCAATAAAAATACTTCTATCTATAAATTATAGTATTTTATTTTTAATTAATATAAATTACAAAAAGGGAAGAAATAGGTTTGCTGGTAATGCCCAGTAAGAAGTAGTTCAAATGCAAAACATTACTACCCTGAGTGCGCAGAATGCGGTGAGTTGTCCCTTTGGTGTAATTTTCTAGTCTTGTTTAAGCTTTGTTTGCATGAGGCGGAGGAATATCTTAGAAGTTGAACGTTAGTAGGACTTCAGAAAAGTTGGAAGGAACCAATAATCGTCTATAATTCCAGTGATACCGTTTCACTGATTCGAGGGCCACGCCGAGAAAGGCGTAGAATCGACGGAGACCCTGGCTGTCACATATAATACAGTATCCCCTCCCAATACAATATACTAAAGTACCGTACAGTAGGTAACTGACCTTAGTACCAGGGTCTGTATGAAGCACATTTCAATGCAGTAGATTATCACAATATCTCAAGTATGCAGTTAGTATGTTTTCATGTGCAGCTGTCACCAGAGGTCTCCGAAATGGCGGGGCTCGTCTCCTACCAGCGCGGGCCGGGAATGATTCCCGGCGGGGATATCCCGAATTTTCACTCGTGAGGATCGTGCCAGATGATGTTGCTGGTCACCGGGTTTTCTCGGGGGTCTGCCGTCTCCCCCTTGCACTGTGGTGCCGCTCCGTACTCACCTCGCTTCACCCTCATCTGCTCTCAAAAACCCCGATGTTCAGAGCCGCACAATTCTCTCCACTCCATGGTTTGTACAAAGCGGCTACTGGAACTGAAAGAGGTGTATGGGCGTTCTCGCGTATTTTTCTAGAGATTACGACAAAAAAAAAGAGCATTTACTACTCCATAAGACATAATATAATAACAGTAAGTATGCAAGAATAAGAAAACAAAAATGCGTACATTTTTATAAAGTTTCCTTGCTATTAAATCATGGGTGGAGTGCAGAGATATGAGCGGTTCTTAAAATCGGGTAGTTGAGAGCCGATGAGGTTAGAGTGAGGTAAGTACGGAGCGGTGCCCGAATGCAAAAGCGGAGGAAACTGGAGATCCCCGAGAAAACCCTCTGACCAGCGACATCGTTCGGCATGATTCCTACGTGCGAAAATTTTGGATGACCCTGCCAGGAATCGAACTCGTTTCGCCTTGGTGGGAGGCAAGTGGTCTAGCGACTACGTCAACAAAGGGTTCCGCCTGCAAAAGAGTAAATGGAGTAGCTTTCTTGTNTGGGAGGCAAGTGGTCTAGCGACTACGTCAACAAAGGGTTCCGCCTGCAAAAGAGTAAATGGAGTAGCTTTCTTGTCACTCGCTGATTTCTATGTTGAATGACATAAGAAGCAAGTGCACAGAGGTACACGTGCGAAACGCTGCAGGTTGATTTGTTTCAGAGTCAGGTAATTGCAAGTACGACGCTGTCCAAGTGGACAAAGGAGTGACTGGTGGACCCACAGGGGTTCAAGGACGTCTCGAGAGTCCCAGAGGAGATACCTCAGAGAACTGGACGATAAGATCCAGTCAAAATCAAAGGATCAAACTGGTAAGTCATGTCCTTAAGCAAACATTACATTCATGATACACTGATTTGTATAAATAGATAAAGATTATTTACTAGCTGAAATTTATTATGTCTATACCATCAGGAATCGAATAGTTATCCTTTCCTGCAAAAACACGTGAAACGCTGGAACAAATTTCAACTTTGAAATTAGTGGGAGGTGGTGGTATCCTACGGCAAAAGTGGTTCCATTCCCTGCGAATTCAAATGCTAATTTTCATATATGGGANTGGGAGGCAAGTGGTCTAGCGACTACGTCAACAAAGGGTTCCGCCTGCAAAAGAGTAAATGGAGTAGCTTTCTTGCCACTCGCTGATTTCTATGTTGAATGACATATGAAGCAAGTGCACAGAGGTACACGTGCGAAACGTTGCAGGTTGATTTGTTTCAGAGTCAGGTAATTGCAAGTACGACGCTGTCCAAGTGGACAAAGGAGTGGCTGGTGGACCCACAGGGATTCAAGGACGTCTCGAGAGTCCCAGAGGAGATACCTCAGAGAACTGGACGATAAGATCCAGTCAAAATCAAAGGATCAAACTGGTAAGTCATGGCCTTAAGCAAACATTACATTCATGATAAACTAATTTGTATATATAGATAAAGATTATTTACTAACTGAAATTTATTATGTCTATACCATCAGGAATCGAATAGTTATCCTTTCCTGCAAAAACACGTGAAATGCTGGAACAAATTTCAACTTTGAAATTGGTGGGAGGTGGTGGTATCCTACGGCAAAAGTGGTTCCATTCCCTGCGAATTCAAATGCTAATTTTCATATATGGGANGTGGGAGGTGGTGGTATCCTACGGCAAAAGTGGTTCCATTCCCTGCGAATTCAAATGCTAATTTTCATATATGGGAATAAATTGGGTGTTGCCGTAAGTAAGTGAATTTTCTCGGTGCACTCCCGTTTCCTCCACCATTATATTCCGTCGCTGCTCCATCTAAGCCTAACTTTACCCAGGTAAGCACCGCTCAAATCCCCCCCTTCTCTCTCTCTCGCTTGTTTTCAAAAAAGATCAATGCACAATTTATTTTAATGGTTTCAAGCAGAAACTCTGTATTCAGTAGTACAACCAAATTTTGACATAAGGGCAATTCCAAGTATATCTTTCGTTTGTAAGTTTTCAAATAAAATACCACCATTGTCAAACGGCGTGAGATAACATTTAATGGTGTAAAAAAATTTATTCCAAAAAATAATACAAATATTTATGCCTTTTCAAATTATGGATGTGATACTTGGCCGCCGTATATCAATGTAGGGGACAGAGGTACAAAATGCCTCGCTGGGAGTGAGTCATTATGGGTGGCAGGCTCAGAAGACTTAAGTCAGTTTCCTTCCTGCTCAGGATATATAGTGTGCCTCAGACCGAGCGAGGTGGACCTATGGGGAACCTCCGGACTCACATTAGGGAGAACCTGGGTTCGATTCCCGGTTCGACCATCCTCATATTGGTTTTTCCGAGATCCCTCCAGGTGAATACTGGGATGGTTCGGTTTCTTACTACGGACTATAACCTATTCTTTCCCTGTTCCTGCTTGTATGAGCTTCTGTCTCCGTCTCTGATGACCTCGCTGTCTACGAGACGTTGGAATGGTCTACACAATAACAAATTAAACATTACGCATAAGAANCGTCTCTGATGACCTCGCTGTCTACGAGACGTTGGAATGGTCTACACAATAACAAATTAAACATTACGCATAAGAACTTAAAACTATTTCCATCACCTTGTCTAAATCCAACTGTACACAATGAAGTTTTACTGTTTATTGCTAACGTTTCGTGGCAGAGACAATCGGAAACCAGAAAAATTAATTCTCAAGTCTTAAGATTAGCCAATCACAGAGGNCTAACGTTTCGTGGCAGAGACAATCGGAAACCAGAAAAATTAATTCTCAAGTCTTAAGATTAGCCAATCACAGAGGAACATACATTTAAAGAAACATATATTTATATTTTCACAAGCGAACCGGCCCGGCTTCACCCGGGTACAATTGAGTTTTACAGTGATACACTAATAAATAAATTGGGATAAGATCATTAATATATGTTAAAACAGAATTATGAAATTATACTATGTTGGCCTAGGTTTTTAACTGATTACTGCAACCCAAAAAGAAGGAAATATTTCTTACCCGATAGCCAAGAAGTAGGCTATTGTTTTTGGAGTGTATCTGTGCAACTGTCGCGTAGTTACCACATTTCCGCTTTCCAGCGTCAATAAATGAAAATCGAAACATGAGTTTCATCAAGTAGCAGCTTTAGAAAAAAAAAGTGTATCTAGGTACTACATTTTGCGCTTGGCTGAGGGATCTTATCCGATCACCTAAGTTAAGCAACGTTCCCAGTGGCACACATTTGGATGGGTTACTATTTAGTGGCATAACATTTATAGCATTTGAGCGCTTCCGGGCTTCAAAGGGCCCTTTAAATATTCGGTCNGGTTACTATTTAGTGGCATAACATTTATAGCATTTGAGCGCTTCCGGGCTTCAAAGGGCCCTTTAAATATTCGGTCCTGGTTGTTAACGATTGATAGTAGTCGTTAAGCCATTTCAGAGGTCTTTGGGTGGCATGATAAAGTCTGACACCAGAGGTAAAAAATATTTTGGCCACGTTCCCAGCCGTTGCAGAATTAGGTTTTGTTATTATTCCAGAGTAACTGTAAAATTTTCCGGGATGAAAAGTATTATATGTCCTATTCCAGGACCTAAAGTACCTACATACCAAATTTCATCAAAATCTGTTCAGCCGTTATGGAGCTGAGTGGTAACAAACATACACACACAGACTTTCCCATTTATAATA
>NQII01003007.1:416014-439906 GCA_002778355.1 Clitarchus hookeri
TTTTTTTTTTTTTTTCCTAATTGCTACACTTGTGAGAGTTAAAAAAACAGAAAGCAAAATAAATAATTTCGGTATTCGCAAATGTTTACCAAACACTATAAATCCAACGCCAAGACACGGAACTACTTTCCCTCCGTCCGTACCAACTTTACCCGGCGCTTGCTGTTAAAAGATACGTAGGTAAAGTCAGTGGCATTTTCCAAAGCTTGATTTCAAAATTGCTCAATTAACCGTGAACAACTTATAGTACAGTCGTTATGTCTGTCTGTGTGCGGTCAATAACAAGCTGGGTACATGGGTACTTTGGGAATTTTCTTTTATGAAATATATACCAGCTGTAAAAACCAATAATACAATGTACCTATAGTTGGCGCGCCACGTCTTGGCAGATGAACTCCATAACGCGCTATGGAATCCGGCCGCGTGGACATGGCGTGGTGCGCGGACTGTAGGTGCTGGCCGCGGTGTAGCTTGGTCTGGAGCCGTCAGTCGTGACGCGGTGCTGTGTCGGCAGGTGTTGACTGACCTCGGCGGAGGTCACAGAACGCAGTCGGCGGAGATGCAGAGCTACGAGCTAGACGACTACGCCGTGAAGCTGGGGCTGAGTGAGCGACAAGTGCAGTCCGGCCACTACGAGCAGGCCAACCTCACCGCCGACTACATCCTTTCTAGGGACAACTTCCTGCACGTCCACGTCGAGAAGAACATACAGAAGAGTTTCGCCGCAGTATATTTCTTTGGTGAGTACGTGTGTGCAGTCGTGGCCACCTCGGCAGCTACTACTCAACCGAGAAATGCACCACGTGCACAATGTTATAATGTTTCCGCGCTCACCTCCTTCACCGACACTTTACCCTTTGGCCACCTCAGAACCTACTGACGACAGACAAAAGTGTGCATCCGAAAAATGTATGAACTGCTCAAAATCACACCATATCGCCCTTCCATCTTTCAACGATTCTTCGGCCTTCGGGAACGGACGAAAGCGCTCGTGCTCGACTGCTCGTGATCAGTGTAATCACGACCCCTAAATTCGGGGCACAGTGTTAACCTAGCCATGTAGTTCCAGGTTGATTTCCAGCTTTGGGCTTGAAATTTCTGTTCGTTTAAAAGAACTTGGAAACTGACTGATGAATAGGTCGACTTGTTAAGGCAACAGTTCAGAACATCTGTACAAGTACAAGTTGACACGCAGGTGTTACTTAAATTCACGCAGGAAGATATACACACGCTGGCGTAGACGGTCACATGGCACAGATTTCCCCTACTCGGATTTAATCGCCCCCTCTTAATAGCTGCTCTGGCACTCTGGTCTCACCCCTCCCCAGATGTACATATCATTTGGCCGAGTAGCACATCACAAAGCCTCTCTAGGAACATTCTCAGACAAGTTTGCCACCGTAGGTTTATCTGGGACGCCTTTGTGGTTTAGTGGGGGTGCTATTGCCAGGGCTAGGAATTTTTTGCGAGTACAATGACCTGTACACTAAACTCCACAATCCTTTCTAGAGTCGAGCTTAAGATTTTTGTTCATTGGTCGCTTGTAGTTAGAAGTGGGATATTTCCCGTCACCTGGCGTCCTGGTGGGGTCATAGGGATAAGCCGGCGGATATTGAATGACGTCAAACGACCCTTTTTTTTCAATCGGAATTTCCCCATTTGCCCTCAAAAACGGCCAAAATCACCTGAATTTGCCTCGAAATTTCCCGAATTTACCTCAAAACCGGCAACATCTATCACAAAAAATGTGTTTTACACAATGCGGCTAACTTTTGCACAGTTAACACCGATGACTCCACAATGTGGAGTGACTCATTTTTGGACATGAGGAATGAGGAGTGAGGAGTGGAAGGATTATCCTGACATTCACGCTCTATCGTTCCATGCTTGCACAACCCGTCTTGCCTGAAGAATGTTCGTGTACATTGCCCCCATCATGCAACTTTTCTCCTAAGGCTCTGTCATTCCACCTTGGTTTTATCATATTCCTTCTGGTCTCCATTAACATGGCGTTCTGGTTGGGACAAGTCTCATGTTGTATCATTCCACTTTGGTTTTCTCATTTTCACATTCCACCTGCTCGACACAGAGAGAGGCCTGCCCATGCATGCTAGCCTGTAATCACGCCATACATGTGCCAAATAAGTCCTAAGCTCATCTAGAAGCATAATTTGCTGTAATTTGCGAACCATTTAAGATATAGTCACCAAATTCGTAATATGGACATTATTCCCGACAACGAAAATGACCGCAGGGTCAAGTATGCCTTAAGCCTAATTATAAGCATAGTTGGCTGTAATTTCCGAACCGTTTTTAGATGTAGTCACCAAATTCGTAATACAGTGATTACCTACGACAACGAAAATGACGGTAGGGTCAAGTATGCCTTAAGCCTTTTTATAAGCATAGTTGGCTGTAATTTCCCAACCGTTTTTAGATATAGTCACCAAATTTGTAACATAGACATCATCACCAACAACGAAAATGACCACTGGGTCAAGTATGCCCTAAGGCTACTTATAAGTATAGTTGGCTGAAATTTCCGAACCGTTTTTAGATATAGTCACCAAATTTGTAATACAGGCATCACCCCCAACAATGTAAAGGGCCGCAGGGTCATGTATGCCCTAAGCGCACTTATAAGCCTAGTTGTATATCATTTCCAAACCATTAAAGATAAAGTCATCAAATTTATAACATAGACATCACCCCCGACAATAAAAAGGGTGGCGATCATGTATGACCTAAGCGCACTTACAAGCTTAGTTCACTGTTACTTCCAAACCGATTAAAATATGGTAACCAAATTCATAACATAAACCCCAGCAACAAAGAAGGCAGCAGGGTGTAGTATGACCTAGGCCTACTTGTAGTCATAGTTAGCCATAATTTCCGAACTATTTATGGTACAGCCAATAAAATCATAAAATATGTATCATCCCCTTTGACGGAAATGACCGAATTTAAGCTTAGTTGGTTGAAATTTCCGAACCACTTAAGATGTAATCACAAAATTCATAACATAGCCATCGCCCCCGACGATAAACAGGGCCGCAGCACCAAGGATTTTCTAAGTCCACTTATAAGCAAAGTTGCCCACCATTTCCTATCCACCGAAACTATAGGAATCGCAAAGTTACCATTGCATGTATGAGTGTACGATCCGAAATAGCGCAAACATACGCATCAAACTGCACGCACTCATCAATACCCACTGCCCCCCTTGTAGTCTGGTACCGCAGATGTCTACCAACTCGGATCCCACTCAGCGACAGCTAGCCCCCCTTCGCCCACCGACATCCACTCTGTATATATAAATGTGAATATATATACATAATTAAAAGTCTGCCGGGGTAACATACAAAAAACAACCATATGCAAAAAACAGGATGTATACAAATGTGCCGCATGCATGATGTACTTAGTCGTGGGTAATAGTAAAATACATCTATGGTAATATAAACGAACACCATCAGTCCGACACAAGGGTCTGCTACCAGATTCATTGCTAGCATGGGTAACCCTTAACAACCAGACATATAATGAAAAATAAAGTAGTATTCAATTGCACCGATAACAAGACATGTGTAGTCTTGGGTTACATTAAAATACATAAATGTTAATATAAGTAAACACCGTCAGCCTAGCGCGAGAGTCGGGGAAACCGAGTGTAAAAGATATCAAACCATCCTGTAAATTAAAAATCAGTCACGTAACAAACAACACTGGAATGACATGTACGCAAATACATCACGAGCATGATGTCGTAACGAGTCACAATATATATATAAATATATCCAGACAGAGGGACAGTCCAAAACGATATTAGAGTTGCTATCATGTCAATATGATAAAAAACGATTTATCAAAAGGGTTAACTCCAAATATGAGTACTATGCCTCAAGTACAGTACACATTAAGCTACTCGTAAAAACTGTATTCCTTTGCTAGACACAAAACAATATACATTTAAACCATTAGTAGCGCAAGAGAGGCGTCATTGCTACGCGCCGATGTAAACAGATATAAAAAATAATAATACAAGCAAATAGTTATAAGCAATTAACAACTGGTGAATTTTGCGCAGGCATCGAGAGTTGTTCGTTATGTTTTCGAAAAAAATATTATTTTTAAGTACGCGAACAATAAGAGGACAACACTGCTACATACTGATGCAAACAAATATAAATATAATATGTGAAGGAAAAATAGTAATAAGAACTTACCAACCAGCGCATACACATATTACACGAGCTTCGGTGCTGTACGACATGTTATGCGAAGCGAGACAAGACCAGGCCGTCCTGGTCAGTAGAACACAATAGCAAACGACTTCCTTACGATCCGACTGAAACGAAACTTCACTTTCAGAGTACGGCCAACACTCACAACACAAGAAGCAGAACGCGTCCGACCCGACAGACGTTGTGCGATCAACTAACATCTTGGGATTCTGTAAGGCAGCCCAGATGGTCGGCAGGTGGCGGGAGCATTGTGCGGGTCTTGGCAAGGCAAAATGAGGATGCATAACAATATCCGAGAGAGACACGTCATGCTCCAGGGTGTCACACTAGCCGGGTCAGACACATGCACTTCCCGTTACAAGAGGAATGCAATTATGCATTACAATGTATCAATTTATCCCGTTTTAAATACGAAATACATGCATGTATTTATTTGAATACATAGCATTTATAGTGCTAGTACTGTCAGCACATATGAGACAACGTACATTAAAACCATTAGTCACGTAAATCTGATGACACTGTCACGTTTTGTTTGTACGAAATAACTCATGTACCCTGACAGTGCTGGAGACTGTGCATCATCCCTGAAAATAAGGTATCGCGCGTTCAAACTTCATATAATTCAGTCATTTCACAGGTAAAAATACAACTTGATACGCAATTAAAAAACCCATGTGTGTTATACATATATCTACATATATAATTATCGAGCTCATCATGGAAAAATTGCCATGAAATATATCTCAAATAAAATTTTTTCTTACTTCACCGTACTCAATGTATGTTTATTTCAAATACTTGCAGCCTGTCAGACATTTATAAGTAGGTAACAAGTCCATCTGCATTACTGCCCATTGCAATCACGTGTTTTTTGTGCAAAATTGTATTCATATACATACATAACATATGTATGTGTTATAAATTTGAGCCAAATAAAAGTGTCTCAGAAAAAACGCTTCTATTTTTCTTCATTAAATTATTTTCCTCGGAAACTCAAACTGGTCATGACATTTGAAAAAATCAATTGTAAGAGTTGGAGTAACATGTATTTGCATACAGTGTGTAAATTTCATCTATTATCAAACTTCAATCTTAAATAAGTAATATACAGCATAAAAAACCCAAGCTATGAGAAGTAACTAACAAATTTTTATTCGTAAATACTAAAAAATATGCCGAAATAATTTTTTTATAACACTATTACAGAAGCATTCTGATAAGCACATATTGTTACAGGATGTTGACGGTAAAGTGAGCACATTTAAAAACTCTGCTTGAGATCTGCTTGCATGCACGATATGTAATCTTCCGCTATATGCAACATTAGCTCTGCCAAGGGCCTGGTCACACTGATTCCTGCGTCTATGACAAATAAAATTGTGAAATTATTAAAAAACTATATAATTGTAATCTTTGATAATTCTTATACAGAAAGCAACAGAAATAATTTCAGTTTTCACAAATGTTTTACCTTACACTTTTATTTCAGCGTTAAGACATGGAACCACTTTCTCTCCGACGTTACCAACTTTTCAGGACGCGTGCCACTCAGTGCATCTGTTAAAAAAGGTACAAATAGGGACATGGACTTCTTTAGAAGGTAGATTTCAAAACTGCTTACTGAATCGTGAATAGTGATGACAGGAAACAAGCTTGTTACGCAGTGGTTGTGTGTAATGTGAGTAGCTGGGGTAGGTGTGCACAAAGCACAGTGCTGAGTGAGTGTTTGTTGGCGCAGAGAGCCGGGAGCAGTGGACGTTGTACGAGAGGAGCGGCGCGCTAACAAGCCGGGTGTCGGTGCCCTCGGCGGACAAGCTGTGCCTCGCACTCTTGCTGAGGACGACTCGCGCCAGGGGCACCGTGCTGGACGTCGTCGCGCAGTTCCTCGACGGCAGGGACGTCCACATCGGCCGCTGGAAGGACGTCCAGGTACGCCCGCACACGCGATACACCTACCTCATTTACACAGTCTTCAATTGAGCACTTTTTAAAGCCCCTTTTTAACATTTATACTTGTTTGCACCGGGTGTATTCTTCTACCATGTGTAAAATTGACATTACCCTTAGTCAAATGAGGCCCCGGTGGTGTGGTGGCTCGACTAGTCGCCTCCAACCTAGACTAACTGGGTTCGATTCCCTGCTTTTGGCATGTGGGAATCGTGCCAGACGATGCCTGTCAGCGTGTTTTCTCGGGGACTTCCCGTTTCCCCCGCCTTCCCATTCCGGCGCTGCTCCATACCCAACCAGCTTCACCCTAATCGGCTCTCAAGACCTCGATGTCAAGAGCCGCCCAAATCTCTTCTCTCTCCACTCTACTGGGTCCGATGCCTTTATTCATGCGTCGGTCAAGTGAAACTGTGAAATTATTTCGATTGTAAATAATTCGCTTACTTGCTATTTCTTACTCATGTATGCATTAAATAAATAGTAAAACATGGGTGTTATTTCAGTATTCACAATGTTTACCCATAACTTTGAATTTAACGTTAAGACATGGAACTTTTTTTTTACTTTCGTCAATACCAACTCCACTGGATGCATACCAGTCAGTGTGTCCATTAAAATCCATGCATATAGGGGCAGATAAATTTTTCAAGGGTTGATTTCAATCGTTAACAACTTAAGCACGTTTTGCACAGTTAATTGAATATTTTTCGAAAGTCCTGCTTAAGACGTACTTTTAATTCTCATTTTGTATCCTTCCGCTTCATGTAAGGTTAACATTGTCATGTACCGTCTTACTGGAGTCATGAGTCATACAAGGGAAACAGTAGAATTGCAAGGAATGTAAATGTGTTACCAATGTTCAAACTCGCGGTTCAACAAGTATAGAACAAGAAACCCATCAAGAGTAGGAAATACATGTTTGAAGACTGAAAGAGTACTGCAAAGATTACATGGTAAACAATGAATACGAGAAAAAATGTAATAAAATACATTAAATCAAATCATAAGGCGAAACATATTTCAGACGCTAACATTGCTTCTGATCTTCTGGCGCCATTTCACATCTCGGGAACCATTTTAAAATTAAAACCAAATTTCGTATTTTAACATTTTATTAAGTAGACATTTAATTCAGTATACAAAAATTTGGTATGCTGAAAGTATCAACTACAAGAATTAAATATGACGATACATAAAATTATTTTGTATGTCATTTTGTTCGGTAGTACTGCAATAAAAATAAATTATTGGTTTTATCTTTGGAATAAATTAATATTTTGCTGTTATATTTAGCAAAGATGCAGTACTACGTTACGCAATGTAAACTGACATGTTTTAAGTTGGTCATACACTTATTTTCAAAATTGTACTCATATAAACTTTACTAATATGTTGTAACTACGAAACGATGTAACCAAATTCATCTAATCTTTGTATGCTTACGAGTAACTAATACAATGGTAGGTGATACTAAAACTTGCTATTTAAATGGAGTAACAATTTACTTTAAACATAGTAGCTATATAAATATTGAAGTGTTATTTTCTATACAGGACGACTTGAGGAGTGGGGACAAACTGCAGGAGACGATACTGGAGTGAATGTCATGAGATGGTTTCTACGCTAGAGACCATTAACTCAGTTATCACTCCTGTGTGTTAGGATTTCAGTGCACGAGCTGTGTTGAGGCCATCGTTATACGGGACATGCGGTTGACAAACTTGGTAACGTTCTACCGAACGTGTTATTAACGACAGTGCGCTTTGTTCGCCTTCCACCTAGATTCTTACACCGTTAGCAGTATGAGGTTTCTTTTCGTTTTCCTTGTCCTCTNCATTGCGGCGCTGTTGTGTGACCCCAAACTTGCTCCTCCTGCGCCTGATCCCCAAGGGTATAACAGGAGACACCATTCTGAGCGTATTTACTAGGGGAGTGCGATCAGGACTTTCATTACTTCTCATCGACGTCTATTTGCCACTCCAGTCATTACATATAAAGAAAATATGTGTTTTAAGCACCAGGCTGTTTGGTGCGCACTCCCCTACAGTCTTAGACTATGTCCATAACCTTGGATTAATTTGAGCTTGGTCAGAGCTCTAATTGACAGTAGTTGAATACTGCCAATAGAAAGAGTATCGCTCTTTCCAATCGCAGTGGGTGGAAGTGCTCCACCCGAGGGTGGTTCCACCTCACCTGTCAACAGCAACGTACAGAGTTGAATCTGCACGCGCCACATTGATGGGGCTCCTTATGTCCTTGTCAGACCATTATAGGCTGTTGCAAGGTAAACATTGGATCCGTAAGAGTAGTTCTCGCATAAGGGGTATTGCACGTGCGGTTGACAAACTTGGTAACGTTCTACCGAACGTGTTATTAACGACAGTGCGCTTTGTTCGCCTTCCACCTAGATTGTTACACCGTTAGCAGTATGAGGTTTCTTTTCGTTTTCCTTGTCCTCTTTCTGTATCTCCTACCAGAAATGTTTCCCCATTGTCATTCAACAAGATTTTAACGCTATTGTTGCTCGATATCCTGACTGTACTTTGATTTACACTGATGCGTCAAAAACTGTCGAAGGTGTTGAGTCTGCTTAATCTGCTTATTCACATAAATGTTCTGGACTCGTTAAGCTCCCTTCCACCGCCACCTTTTATCATACCGACGCTTTCGCAGTGTGTATGGCTTTACGCTATGTTTACGATTTCAAGGTCTTAAATCGTCTGATTATATCGGATTCACATAGTTTATTTACAGCTTTGTCTTCTCCTACACCCCATAAGGAGGTGCTTATATGGCTCATACAGGAACAGTGTGTTATTTTGGATAAACTACATGTTACTGTCCTCTTCATGTGGGTACCGGGGCATGTAGGGATTCAGGGAAATGATATGGTGGATAAACTTGCGAAATTGAGGGTTTTACAGGGTATCTCGAATCCCCTACTTTCCTATTCGGTTTTATATCCCATTTCAACGGGCAAATTTTCCGGCATTGGAAACAGACATGGGAAAATTATGCTTCGGTTTCCAATACTTGATGTGCACGCTTATTTCCTACATATTCTCGGCACGGATATCATCATTTCAGTTCCCGTAATTTAGCAGTCACTTCTCTTCGTCTCATTTCTGGTCATAAGGCATCCCAGTGTCATTTGTATTAACTTCATATAGTCCCTGATCCCTCCTGTATCTGCGGTTCCCCTAGTGAAGATTTGACCCATCTCTTGTTTCAGTGTTACACTGGCGGCGATCGAAGTTCTTTGTATGCTGCCCTTCAATGGCTTCGTAAGAGGTTTTATGTCTCTTGCCCTTCGGTACTTTTTCATGGCTCTTGGGTAGTTTGTGACGTTCTCGCTCGGTTTTTACTTGAGCATGATATTAATATCTAATTTTGAGAGTTGGGTATCTTGTTTGTTGTCCTAGGTGACCGGCCTTCTCCTATCTTGCAATCCCTTGTTCCATGGCCTGTCTTTCCCTTCATGTGTGATGGGCCTCTACCGAGAAGAATAATATTTGTGATCCCTTCCGGTTTATTCCTGGTTCGTTTTCCCGGTGGTTCTTACAGCGTATTTGTCTTTGCTCCTGTTTTTCGGTTTTTGCCGTGGGCTTTACTGTTTTCCACATTAACACAAAAAAAAATGTTTTCCCCCCTTATTTCCCTCCCTTGATTATCCTTTCTTGTACGTCAGCTTTTTTTAATTCAGGGGTTAGTTTATATAAGTTGTTACACGCCTTGTGCAACTTTCATTATACGCCTCATCCTACGTCTGTGAAGAAGATCGTCAGGTTGACGCCCGCTGGAGCTAATTTAAATTGCAAAATGAGCTTAAATGGTATTTTTACCCGTCCTTGAACGAGGGTTCTATGAGACGCCGTTTAAATAATGTAGTTGCGTTAGTAGCTGACTATACTGGAGCTTGTGGAACGGCGAGTCGTGGTCGCAGCTTTTCATTTGTGGGACAGTTTAGTGTTTTTAAATAGTTGTGTGGCTTAGTATTGTGTTTGTCTTGGGCTTTGCAATGAGTTATATTATTTTTAATTCTGGTTTTGGACGCCTACCTAAATTGTAGTTTCGGCCTAACTTATTTCTTGCTTCTCTGTATAGTTTTTGTCTGCTGCCCAATAATTTGCTTAGTGTTCAATTGTCGCTACTGTGCTACCACGACTTACGCATTGTGCGTAGTCTGTTGAAGTTGTCTAATTGTCGTCATCGATTATTTATTTGATGGAGCTATGTTTAATATATACGAACTGCCTCCATCGATTCACTTTTTAAAAGTAATATTTTTTTTCAGATTTTAACTTCTATTTTTTGTGAAGGAGGCTNATTTCAGATTTTAAGTTGTATTTTTTGTGAAGGAGGCTTTACTGAGCCTGAAGAGCTGCCCTCCTTTAAGTCAAATTGCTCCACTAAACACCTTGAATTTTATCAAGTGATCAAAGTAACTATTTGTATTTTAGAAACGTTTTTATAATACTATGCTCTTTTTCAATTATATATTTATTGTATATTTTGGAGTAACGTAATAGTTTTGAATAAGCAATTGCGCAGGAATTTAATCTTTTTTTATGAGTGTTTGAATTATTTTATAGTCAACCGAGTTACTTTTTGATATTTTTGAAACGTTTTAAACTACTTGGCTTGTTTGCCGGTTAAATATTTATTGTACTTTGAGATACGCAATACGTTCAAACAGCAAATTTTGTGTTTATATGAGTATTTTGATTTATATTTTTTGCATTGTGAGCTTTTGGCGTTTAGAATTTCACACGTTATAAACTTACTTAATACTAAATAAATACTGAGCTTGGTGAAATTTCCTTCTCGTGATCAAAAGTTATAAGACGGGGACTTACATTCCAGACAAACGTTTAGGCGATTGGATAACCCTGTCTGGCTTTCGGAAAGTTGGTTAAAAAGTGTGGGTGTCAAACATAATACATCTTAAATATAACTCCTTACATGAATAAGTAAATTGTGTTACTCTGAGGTAAGAAACGGGCAACAAAAACTTATCTCTGAAATTTAATTTTTAAGGATTATACACAAAGATTACTACAGAAGCAAACAAGTCGTAAGAAAATTCCCCCGCGTTTTTGTAGTAAAATTCTTGGCTCCACACATGGAAGCCCCGTGATATGTTCTGTTTGTCGTGCAGAGAACCAATTAACTGATGTTATACTTCATTTCATATAAGTTGGCCAGATTATGACAGTCAGTGAGTGGCAACATGAAGTATATAAAACAAACAAAGTGCCATTTACCAAATCCTGTATCAGTTGGTGCAAAAACGAACAAAAGTTAATATTACGTTGGCTATTATGAGTGAACTGCCGACGCACATTAGACCAGCAGAAAATACGCGATAAAAAATTGTTCCTAGATTAATTGATACATTTAATTTTACGTGGTCATAACACAGCGGTGTTTAGTGTTAGAAACTAAACTTCGTGCTAAAGTATAAATGTATAGGTGTTCAAAATGAAAGGCAAAATGAAACAATCCGTATCCAAATAAAGCGTAATTTCAAAACCTTTTTCACGTCTTAATCGCCCCTCTCCAACCCCGTTTTCATTACGTGCTTGATATTAATTCCAAAAGCATACAGAAATATAACATAATATTGTTGAATTATTTTTTCTAATAATTTTACGAAATATATTTCAAATTCGTGTGGTTCCGAGCCAGTAATAGAAGAACATTCAACTTTACGAAGACGCAATCTATTGACCAAAGTAAGAGGCTCAGACCTCACTCCGGACATGTTGTGCGCTTCATCTATCGAATTTTTTCCGAAGCATTACAAGCCAGAAAATAATAGCGTTCGTGTGTATATATATAAATTTACGAACAGATACCAATAGTTTCATTTTTCGTGAGCTCTGCATAATTTTTAAATTAACGTATATTTCTTGTTAAGTGATTTTGAGTAATAGTAATTCCTATTCGGCAGGTAATCGTTCGTCTACGTAAATTATACGCCATATCGTTCTCCGAAAATCCATTTCCTTGTTTCCGAAGAAAGTGGGACCCGCGTGAATAGTTTTTTAGCAATTCTAACCTTATTCCACGTCACATATTTCCAACTCGAATATATTATCTGTAATATCCAACGTGTGATAATAGCTTCAACTACCGTTTCGAAAATTTTATCCCAAAGTCACTGTCTTGGACAAATAAAAAAGAGTTAGGAAATATTAAATTTTTTGAAAGGTTTTACATTTTAACTTTTATAACATACTAATTTTTTTTAGCCAGATGTCAGTCTAAAATGTCTTAAAATTTGTTTAGCATTACATTTTTTTGTATTTACTCAATTTTTTATTAATTATTTATATTTTTTCCCTTTAACATAACAATTTACTGATTGATGATTTATGTACACATTACTATTACTACAAATGCAGCTACGTATTTCTGAGTAGCAAGTTTGCCTAACACGTCCCACGAACAGTACATTGGCAAGGGGATCAGCTGATGACAGCATGAAAATAAACAACATCGTTGCCATGTGGCCGATCAGCTGATGGCGGAAGTATACGTAGTGAGATGTGGTCAGAGGTAAACAGTGGCGCTACTTTCGCAGACCTGTCTTGTCCCCTTCCCAGTGGCGGACTGTCGCTAAGTGACTAGGCTCACCGCACAGTGGCACCTGTACAAACTACAGACATTACAGAACTCTCTTTCCCAGCCCAAGAAACTAGTTCCAGGAACAAGCAGGACATTGACTTACTTTTACAGTAATTGTAACTATGTTCAGTGGTTTAAGTTATCCCGTTAAAGTCACTGAAATGTGATTAGTTTCAGTTATCAGTAATAATATATTGTATAAGCCATCTTTTGATATAGAAATTTGCTAAAACAGCCTTTTCATTCTTTCTATAGTTGTTAAAACAACGTCTTAGTAGGAGCTGTTTTCGATTTATAATTTACGGCAAAACGCACTTTTAACTGGGTTGAAAACTTTCAAAAATAATAATTGGTGAAGGACATAATTTTCAGAATTCTGTGTATTCAACTTGATGTTCCTAAGAATTCATTCAAATATTTAAATATTAAGTGGAAATAAGTGAGACATTTAGCAGATTTTATGTCATGATGCGCAAAATTTCAACCTGCAATGCGAAAAATCTTATTTCAGAATTAAATTATTCTGTTTCGATCCTATGTTTATTACGATAAAAATGTATTGCGGATGGTCCTTTAGACAAGTGTTGCAGGACTTGTTTCCTTTCTGGGTGTTGCAACAACAGTGCAATAGTTTGCTTAAGTTCATTTGATAATATAAATCTGACATATTTATCCTTTGGAGAGATGCTACAGTGAATGGGGAGAGGAATCGTACAAAAGCGATTAAGTTTCTTAACCTGTAACGTTGGTGGAGTGAACAAGCTGGCTCAAGAACTTTACGGCAGGCACGATGTGAAACAAAATCCAAGATCGTGCTAGCCTTGCTTCCACCTCATTTCCCAGTCCGTATAACAGAACAAACATGACTACTATTTTCATGAAAAGAGTTGCCGAACCCAAAGCCTTCCTGCAGCCTAGGAGTTGCTTGGTAAAAATCTTTACCCAAATGAATCAATTGGCAGCTCTAAAGACAATTAAGCAGTGGCGTCGATCGCAATGACCTAATGGCCCGTACATATAAGTACCAGTTGTCTTACGTTTGTGAATGGTAAATTTCCATGAACTTGCACCGGAGAATTACAGCAGTGAAATTCCTCAGAAAAACTAGGAATACGGGAAGTAAACTGCTTATTCTTAAGTAAAATTTGAAGATGTGATATTTGTTTTACGGGGTGAACTGAAAATAAAAGGTTAGTAGGGACAAGAAAGTTTCCTCTAGATTAGACTCCAGTCATTTGCGTGCCTTTGCATACTCAAGCCTCAGCGAAATGTTTCGTTGGCTACTGTCCTAGCTCGCTAGAAGAGGTATTTGCCTCTCAGACTGAGCTTTACTCAGAGACAATGGTGATGGCGTCATTCTGGTCGACTCCTTCACGGCCAGACCGATGGGGCACAAGCATCAACTACATTGTGAAGGAGAGGTCCGGGTGAATCTCTACGTTGGGGTCCTGAGAGTTTAACGTGAAGAAATGCAGATGTGTGGTAGTGGACGTGGCTGGCGTTGGGCGGGCTGTCAAACAGCGGAACTGCGACTGGTGGACGTTCAGACTTGAATAAGCCCACAAGTATCACGGAAAACTGGAAGTAACCTATCTCCCATGATGAAGTTCCCTCATGCGGGCTTGGTATGGAGTCTGGTGGGCTGGTGAGACTGTAGCCTCCACCAACCCTCTCGTTAGCCCGCGTGGAAAGTCCTAGGTCAGATGAGGTTGGACTCCTCCTGGCACTCTGCAGAAGATCGCACCCAGCACATTGTGCCGCAATCTTCGTTAAGATGAAAGCGGCAAAATAACACCAAGGTTTTAGCTCGGACAATAAATGGATTAGCTGCAAATGTAAAGCCGGGATATTGTAGAATACTCACTTTTCTTCGCTATGATCCAACATGACAATCTTCCATGCTAAGTTTAGTTTGCGTAGTAATCGCAATTACAATCAATTGATAAAAGGGACATGAAAGTTCCAGAGGCGGCCAGTGAAGTATGGAACAGCATGAAGCCATAATATTGCAACTCCAGTGATGGTCGCAACCTGCGGACTGGAGTAACGAGGTTTACCGCGAGAAAGAAAGTCTGGTTTTGGCTCTGGTTTTCTCGCCGCGTCGTCCGGCGGTTGTCTTTCATATGATTTCACAATTCACTCAGATGTGGATGCCTTTTAAATCGAGCTTGTCTTCCAATGAATTCCCGGANAATGCCTTTGAAATCGAGCTTGTCTTCCAATGAGTTCCCGGATTTTTCGCATATCTGTAAATTAATTATAAAGTGAAAGTTTTCACAAATATAAAATTATTGGTTATACTAGTAGGTTGTAGTTACTATCACGATTGTATGGTTTGTTCCAGGAAAACACGTGGACATACGTAAGGTTAACGGCGGACATCGAAAGCGACTACACAGACAAAGAAATGAGAGTTCTTATAATTGCCGCTCAGGAAGAAGGTGCTACGTTGTACATACGAAAAATAGAAGAATGTGATTCCGAAGGTACGGTAAAATATGTTATTTACGCCATTTTCAGTTTCCTGTGAGTAAAAATTGACTTACAAGTCCACTTGAATACGTGAGTCATAATAAATTGAACCCAATAATTAATTTACTTATTAAATTAAAAAAATCAGAAACATTTTTGAGCAAATGAATTTTCTTGTCCATGCTTTCTGGACTTGTTTTCTTTGAGCTATCAAATATATTTGTTCGGTACATCTCGATGTTTTTGTATAGTTTCATAAGTTGCCAATCCTACTTTAGTACTATTACTGGTAGCAAATAAATCGGACCTTGCTCCATGAACGTACGCTACGGGAGTAAATTACTTTACGCGTGGTTAATTTTAAAACATTTCCACGAAGAAAAGCTGTCATTAATCTCTAATCTGTTTATAAGAAATGTACTGTATGTTAACTTATACCAACTCTTAAGCAACGCTAAATCCCATAACTCTAAAAATGCACTTATTATGTTGTGAATTTTGGAAATAACTTATAAAAAACTGTGTAAAATATAATCTAATATATTTTTAACTCGTTATTTTTATAAAATACTTGCGTTTGTTTTAAGAGACGTGATGTGGCGTGGTGTTTGTTCGTGATATTTCTAGAACAACAAAGCACAGTCGTTGTAAAGAAAGCTGTTTCGCTTCCGGTGGAATTCAGAAGAAAATCGGAAAGGATAACAGTTTTCCCACAAGGTGAGCATGGAGTTAACTTATTTTATAAATAAAAGTTATAAGAGTTGATCCGAGTGATGTGGGGGTATTATCTGAAGACTTAAATATTATGCAAATATTACGCAAATATTATGCATGTGATTCGCAGAATACCTACCGGCTAGTAAGTCTTAACACAGAGTTATTTCAACATATATAGCATTTTAAATATAATAATACTATGTGTTTAATATAATAACACTATAATAAAACTTATGTGTTGAATTTTTTGCGAATAATTCATAATGATTAGTCTTCTGAGTATACATGCATGAACTTCCACGCAAAATACTTTTTTATTTCTATCTTCAACTTTAAGGTTTTTTAAAACCATTAGAGTACAAGACCTTAACAACCTGTTTCGGTGATATGAGTGGTTGAAAGAACTGTATTTGAAACTACTTTCTTACGCTTATCTGTGATTGTTTTACTCCGTTAGCGTCTCCGGAAAACAGGTTCTAAATATTCGGTCGTTCATTGCAGGAAACATCATTATGCCGGTATATTTTTCTGGTTGGATATGTAAATGATATCCAAAAACGCACGATTTTAGGAAGACATTATATATTCAGCGTTAAAAAATATCTTAATTTTTTTACTACAAAGATAATACAGAGCTCAGAGATATAAAATTTTGACCGAGTGTTTTCAAAACCGGTAATACATCAATTTTTATCCAACATTACAAAAACCGTACGATAACCTCAGTCGTAGCCACGTCGTTTTGGCATTTCTAGAGTAAGAAAACTTTTCCGTGACGTGATTCAGAAATAATTGTTTACTACGTAGATGGCATGCTCTCTCAACCAGTTTCCTTTCTACGTTGTTAATGGTACACAATTGGTTGCTAAAAAGGTTTATTCCATCATAAAGGTTTTTAAAAGCTAGTGTGGGCTAGCCAGTAAAAAAAATAAATAAAAACACAATAAAATGAAATTGGACAACTCTTTTTTAATCTTTATGAGAAATCATATTATTAGTGTCTTGAAATACCACGCAGTTATATCTTAAGTTATACTTTTAGAACTCTAATACGACTAACGAAAACAATCAAAAGAATGTATGCGGGCAAAGAATGATTCCAACAGAATACACAAGAGTATTATTTAGGACTGCCTGTTCATAAAGAGTGCGAAATTTCTTCAATTTAATGACAATTGACACGAACATGTTACCTGTTCCCCGATATCTTAATAGGAAATTGCGTTATAATGTTAAACTTCTATCAGCAGTGCTCCCTCAGTTTCAACTGATCATAATTGTCTTCCAGATCTGAACGGCAAATGTATAAACGGAGGGATCCTGACGAGAGGGGGCGGCCTCTGCGTGTGTCCTCCAGGCTTCGCAGGAACATTCTGCAGTGAGGGTGAGTTAACCACTCATTTAAGTACTTCATTAGACACCGTGCTTCAATTGTAGCTAATATACTTCTTACGCAAAGTTTTATTTCAAAAAATGGACAAATTTTTATTTGTTATTATGTTCCTCTCAATTTTATATGAACACAAAATTACTTTTATTTTATTTTTTATTTTTTACTAAGGTTGGAAGTAAAATTCTTAAAACAGCCTAAGATTGTAGGGAAGCTATCTGAGATGGTGCGGCTGGGATGTCACTAGTATGAATTTGATGGACAAACTGCGACTTCAGGTTGTTGGCGAGAAAAGAAGTCGAAGCCATATAATACTTACTATAGCGTACAGTGATTACTAAATGAAGTTCACGCATTTAAGTATGAAGCTGAATCACTTGTTTGTTGGCAATACTGCAGACAGTATTTAGGATGGAGCAGTGAACGTCAGGATGTTGTGCAGCTGAAGGAATATCTACAACCTCTGCAGAGCTTGTCGCTCGTATGTCATACGTTCCTGGAAACAATTGGTATTGAATTATTTGTTTTTTATTAAACTATGGTTGGTTTTGAAATTAGGATTATCCAGACTGTCATAATTAAAGAAAAACGTTGCTGGTGGCATCGCCCTAAACCCATTAGTTACAACAACTGCATGCATTACCCTCGAAACAATCTATCGTTACCCCTAGTAGGTGAGCAACTCGCACGAAACTGTATCCGATACGGTTGCATCAAAGAGAGGTTTACTCTATTGACAATGTTACTGAGAAAGTCTTCATGTTACAATACATTTCAAACTCTACGCCTGGAATTTAATGTATGTGCAATTTATTTCCCATTTTTCAAGGAAGAAAATAGATATTTGAGTTATAAAAATTCAATACTTGAATTTGTATAAAACCATGTGGTATTTATAAAACAAATGTGTTAAATGTACTGTGCTGCTAAAAAAAATATTAAAAAATAACTATTAATATATATTTGTACTAGTGTAAAATGTTTTTAGGGTGGTAGGTGGGGAGAGGCGAGAATTCAATTTATGACGGGGTATCAGCTTTTACGAAAATTTTGCTGGTACAGTGAAAGTTAGACCTAGCTGAAAAGCTGGAAAATACAAAGGAAATGTAGTAAGAGTGAGGGAAATGGAGCACCCCGAGAATACCGACCGGTGAAGGGCAAGTACCAGGAGGCAGGGTCCCGCCGAGGGAGGCAGGGTGGTGTGACCACCGCGCCACTGCACGTGATGCTGGAGGGGGCGTGTGTTGTGTGCGGCAGGTTGCGGGCCCAACAAGTACGGCGGGGATTGCGGTGGCAAGTGCTCCAGCTTCAACAAGGGCTGCAAGGGCGTGGTGATGTGCAAGCACGAGGTGGGCTGTGACTGTGCTCCGGGGTTCCGTGGTCCTCTCTGCAGCCTCCGTGAGTAACGCACCCCCGGGGTCGCCATCCCTCGCGCTCTACCCGCCACTTCTCACATATACAACACGTCCACAGTTCACTTAGCGCTTTTCAAAGCCCTCATTACACTCTCATTTGTATCCTTCCATTGTATATAAGATTAACATTGCTGTGGACAGTTCCACTTTATTACGCGTCACTGAAGTGTAAACCGTGGGTTTTTTACGAATGTAAACATGTTAATTTCATGCAAATTTGTTTTGATGTGTGTATTAAACGATAAACATTGACCCCACTATGCCTACGTTTACATGTTACTCTATCAATACGTCAAATATAAAAACTATTTCCACCGGGTCGCTGCCACCTTAACTGGCAGCTTGCATGCCAATGTGCACTGTATCGTAAACAGAATGAGGTGGAATTTGACCGACTAACTCGTTGACGTGATTCCTTACGCAAAATAAAGTGGGAAATATATAGCTAAACATAATATTGAGGAAGATAAGCCCTTAAAAATTTATATTTTAAATTTATGTTTGGCAAATATCGGAAACAAAGAGAAATTTAACTACAAATCCCTGAGTATTGTTTTATGTTTTCGGGATCTTAAATCTTAAAGTAAACTCTCCATATCTCCCCTCGTGATGAAAATAACAGGGTATGCAACCTGCTATTTGCAGTCAACATTTTATCGTCAGGAATTATGAACTTTTAATTCTGGTTTATTGAGCGGTCTGACTTAATTGATAAAAATGGTACTCTTGTTGCAACTGCCCAGGACCCACCGTTTTCATGTAAAATACCCACAAAGGTTTGACTGCAGTGAAACAGGGGTATGCTGCCGAGTCCACTGCAAATACAACGGTGAAGAACATCAACCCTTCCTGTCAATCACACGTAATGCACATGAATGAGCCTGTAGTGCTGAAACTGCCTCGTTTCCGGTGACAGTAAGTATGTGATTTCCTGTAGGAAATGGTTTTACGTAGGCGCCTGGAACTGTGTCGCTGCCGCCGTATGTGCGTTACGGCGAGTCCTGGGCAGTTGCAACAAAAGGACCCTCTTTTGTTAGTCTAATTTCCGAAGGAAAGAGAGGCTTATGAGTGTGCCTGTGCTGTTCGTCTGTCTGTGCGTGTGTCTGTGTGTGCCCCACCCCCCTTTCCCTTTCAATTTTTGAACGCTCCAACCAAATTCCACCAAACTTGATACAAATATCAAACTTAGCAAGGACTTTCATAGTTTCCCACCACTCAGGGCACTTACTTAAGAAATGGTGGCCATTTTTTAATTTTGGGTGATATGTCATATCTCGGGAACCGTTCTACCGATTTAAACCGAATTTTGTGTGCTTGCAGATCATTCTGTAAGTATTAAATTTTGAGATGGACATTGTTGTTGGTAAGCAATTTTGTAAGATAGAACCAGTTATAAAATAAAAAATTATAACATTATATTTTAAAAACTGTTAAACCAATTCTCACCCAATTCGGCATATAAGTAATACTATGGTAGGCCATGAGAACGTAAGTGTTTGAACTTGATAAGTTACTTATTTTCAAAATGCCGGTCATACAAAGTTTTCAGTTTATTTTGAATATCTGCCATACTAGTTAACAAATATCAACCAAATATTGTATACTGAAATTGAATATTACAACCATCATACATACCAACATATTATTACTTTTGTCCGCCATTTTAGAAGATAGCGCCAAACGAATAAATAAAGTTATTATGTCATAATTCGGGAAATAATTAACCGACTTGGAAATTTAATCATTTTAGCTTAGAATGCTATGTCGTCGAAACTGTTATAAATTTCAGCATAACTTTGTATTCTGGCAGTAAACAGTACAACTATCAACTGTATCTACATGGAGCATCTTTTGTCCGCCATTTCGTAAGATAGCGCCATGCGAATGAAATAAAGTTTTAATGTCATATCTGGGGAAATAATTTACCAATCCCAATCAAATTTGGCAAACAAGTAGCATTGAGGCAGGTGATGTCAACTTGTGTGTTTCAAGTACCACAGACATTTTTTTCAAAATGGCTTTCATATTGCCATTTTTAGCCTAGAATGCTCTATTGTCAAAGCCATGTAATCAATTTCAATTAAACTTTGTATGTTGGCAGCAGATATTACAGATATCATCTGTATATACATAAAGCATATTTTATACGCCACTTTGTAAGATAGAGCCATGCGAGCATATAAGGTTTTTGTCATATCTCGGGAAACAATTGACAGATTCCTTAAAAATTTGGCAAACAAGTAGTACTGCAGCAGGTGGTGTAAATTAAGATGTTTTGTATAGGTTGGGCACTTATTTTATAACTGGTGGCTATATAAATATTTTAGCTTAGTATATTTTACGAACGAAACGAAATCTACCTTAATTCTGTATGCTGGCAGTGCATATTACAACCATCAGATNTGTATGCTGGCAGTGCATATTACAACCATCAGATTCTCTATGCAGAGTCTCACTTCTCTGCCATTTTGTAAGATAGTCCTGCCAATAAATAATAATTATTTCATCTCGTATCTCAGGAAACAATCAAACCATTCTTACAAGATTTGGCGAAGATGTTGTTATGTGGTAGGCTATAATAACAAACATATTATTTTTTAAAAGGACACACTTATTTTTAGAACGGCGGATATATAACCATTTTAGTTTTGTGGGCGATATCTACAAATCAATTAAATATATTTTTAATTAATGTTGCATATTGGCAGTACACAATCATCGAAATTTCTATTATATTACATTTTGTCCTCCATTTATTAAGATCACCACATAAAATTATGGAGATTTTATGACATTTATCGAGGACCAATCAACCGATTCCCACCAAATGTTACACTGGAACATTTCAAATAAATTTTTACCAAACTGTGCACACCATTATTGATACAGAAGGCCATGCAAATTTCCATGATTTAAATGGGTCAGGCAGCTATATTCAAAATGGTCGCTTCATAAGTCATTTAGTTAATTTTGACATATATTACACAATTTAACCAAATTTAACCAAAATTTGAATGTAGACAGTATATATTAAAAGCATCATATATAGAGACAATTTTTCTAGCAATTTTGTACAATAGCATGTTTTAACTAATAACATTTTTTATTATATATCTCAAGGACCAGACAACCGCTTTCCATCAAATTCTTACACAAGTAGCGCTATTATAGGCCATGTAAACTTACACGTTTTATGTGCCTTGTTCACTTATTTTCAAATTAAATGCCCTGTAAATATTAGGTTAAAAAACCCATTCTTTCAAAACATTAGACTGAAAAAATCCGAAGTTGATGTTCCGAATCCGACTATAGTACATCCCTGAGTACATCGAGGCGTCGAGTAATGGGCTTAAAGATTTCTTCATTTATAAGGTCGCGTGAAAGTCTTGTTCTCTTGGTGAGCAAATATTTCAAGCGAACCGACTGTATCACTCGATGCAAGTCACTAGCAATGCCCGAAATTGTACTGAGTAAAATGGCTAATCTTTCTCTCTTTAATAGGCTTAGTCGTGTGCGTCTCACAAACGACGTTCGCTGCAGGCATTCAATATGTCCACGCCATGTTTTCGAACATCTGTTTTCGTGGCGAGGTGGGAAATCGATGTAGTGAATGTACGGTCTTGGAATCTTAAAGCACTTTTAGATTCTCATAAACTGTCGGTAATTTGCCTTTGAACACTCGTTACGTGCTTGTCCATTGCCATCAAATCGCGAACGATCTCAGTCTTCACACGATCCATCTTCGCCCGGTGCTCGGGCAAGTTATTGCGAAATAATTTGCTATGATCAGTCAACGGATTACATAATTCCGAGATAAAGCCATTATCAGTTTCAAGGATGGAATTTTTGTTAGCAGCATCTTCGATTGATTCAGGTTCACTAACATTGCAAATTATTATTTTACCAGCATCGCAATTAACATCGTTTCTTGGTACAAGACTACCTCTATTTTTGTCTTTGCCAAGCCGCAGCTTGAAGCTACTCTGCACGAATTTTGATATGCTGTAACTTATCCTTGACAGCCAATGGTGAACTGCTCGAATTGACATCGGTACCTGCCATTTTCTAGAGGCCAGTATTTTACGATCACAAAAAAATCCATACTTGTCTTTCCAGCACAAAGAACACAGGCTGTTGATATCCAATAATGTTATGTCAATATTAATGTGGTAATCGTACAAATATCGTACATATTCGCGAAGCAGTTGTTTGGGTATACGCGAATAAGTCTGGCCGAGGTACACGCAGTCCACATTCGGTACACGCAGTCCACATTCGCATGCCGTCTGATGCTAAAGTACTCCTGGATGCAAGTCTGTTTCTCAAATGCCACATCGTCGAAAATAAACACTTACTTTGGCAATACTTCGCTCGGTAGCACTACAGCTACGTTATCACTGCAAGGGTAATAACCCACACCATCTATGGCCTGCAGTACTCGTGCCAGTCGTTGGTATTTTGGTTGCTGGAGTGATTTGGAGTACACGTACACATTCTCGAATTGAAGACTATTCAGTTATTCCAGCAGGCTAAGTAAGACACGTGTTTTCCCACAATTTGATGGTCATGTGATGATGCACCTCATTGTATTCGGAAATAGGCTTCCATGTCGTAATTATAGGGGGATAGCTTCATCTTCAGTAGTCATGTGTAATGGGTAGAGTAACATCTTGCTTGACAAAATGTATGTTACTACTACCGTATTGCAGTGGTAACTGCGAAGGTGATTGCGGAGCATGCGGAACCGATTGCGGAGTGTGCGGAGCTTATTCCGAAGTGGGCAGAGATAATTGCGGAACAGGAAGTGTGTGTGGTACTTGTGGTTGCAGATAACCAGTGCTGCAAATTTTTTAATACCTCTTCAAAATATCTTCAAAAAATTCGAGTAAACTAACGTTTACAAGTTTTGCAATGAAATGCCATACTTGAAGGTTTCATCCTGCATGTAGTTGCTTCATGCCATTGCAAATTGCGTAAAGGTGTAAATACTTTTACTGCAAAAAAGACAAATAAGGGGCTTCATTATAACTTTAGGTCTGTACCCTTCCAAGTCTACAATGATACTGAAAAAAAA